>BLSH010114007.1:393263-407943 GCA_018402905.1 Glandirana rugosa | reverse complement strand
ACTCGAACTTTGTAAATTGGGGAAAGACTCGGACCGGTCGGTCACTAAGTGATATTGATCTGTTTCAAGTTAGACGGATGTTGTTCGATGGTGACTAACACATCGACACGTTTTAGTGAAAATCATAAACTCACTGACACTAACTCCTGAAGTGAGAGGGGTCCTCAGGTACACCGAAGTTCCTTCGTCGGTCTCCACAAACACGCGTCTGTCTCAAACTCATGACATACTTTCTTATCTATTCACGAATCCGGATACCCAGTCTCGTTACCGTGCTATTTTCGTTCGTTCCTCCGACTCCAACACAAAACTGTTTACGACTTTTGCAGACACACCTTTAAGGTACAAAAACTTTTAAAGAAAATTATTTCCCCCCCCCCCCCCTTTTTAGGTACCCCCCCCCCCCCCTTTATTAAAAGAAATTTTCAAAAACATGGAATTTCCACACAGACGTTTTCAGCATTTGTCAAAACACAACCTCAGCCTCCTTGCTTGCTTTTATCGTGCCATTGCTCTGACCCATAGGCCTAAGCACTTATCTATTCTTTCATACAGTACTCAAACTCTGTCTGCGCACAAACACCTCTGGCTGCTTCCTTGAAGCCACATGGACTCCTGGGGAGAGTGAAGTCCTCAATCACAGTCACTCAAATACTAAAAGTGATTTTGCACAGCTACACAATCAGTGGTAGCTTGTTGTAGGCAGATTGAACTTTGTCTAGTTATAGTGAATCACTGGCTGGCCAGGCTCAGAAAGGGGTTAAATGTTTCAAGCTCAGTTCCCAGGCTTTTTGTTCTAGCCAGCCCACCTGTGCTGTATAAAAAGGAGGACGGCAGAAGTCCAAGAATTCCCGAGTTGGGTTCCAGATTACCTAAAGACACTGAGGTTACTCAAATACAGCCAGCCGTGAACAATGCAGTGATGGACTCTCACCTCACTGAGGTATGCCTAAGCCACTACACTACTCTAATTAGGGTTAGGGCAAAGATGTTGTTCATATTGAACTGTTCTGCCATGTTTCATCAGTAAAAGTTACATTAACCATTATGAGCCAGGTCTGAAGTTATTCAAAGGGGTGTGTGTGGGTCCTAGCGTATCCAAAAAACGTGGGTCTGTAAAGCACAGAGGGGCATGAAGTAACAGAGCTACAAAAAGTTAACTCGGCAGGACAAGGAGCGGAGAGTAGTTGCTACGGGTTTATAACAAAAATGCAGCGCTAGAAATAATAATAAAGTGTCTACAAAAATGTGATCATAAACTGAAGTTAGTCAAAACAAGAAAAATAAACAGTTTGTATTATTATGGGTGTAAAACATATAAAAGTGCTCCACTTCAGCCTCCATCCAATGCTTGGAAACACCCGTAGTGGCAATCCTTCACCAATGGGGAAAATACACACTCGCTAGAACAGTGGTTCTCAACTCCGGTCCTCAGGACCCACCAACAGGCCAGATTTTAAGTATTACCTTGGGGAGATGCAGACTAGAATACTGCAATCACTGAGCAGGAAATGATATCACCTGTGATGTATTTCAGTTATCCTGCAAACCTGACCTGTTAGTGGGTCCCGAGGACAGGAGTTGAGAACCACTGCACTAGAGGGATATGCTGTCTAGTACTAGAACAGCAATAAGCACTTCTAAATGGCATCCAGCATCACCACTCCACAGATGGTAGGACCAGACTGCTCTGTTCCACTCCACCAGGGGATAGTACCAGAGTTATCAGCATGGAGTCACCAACCAAAAACAATATGTTTGCTCATAGTGTACTATTTAACCACTTCTATACTACCTATTATGGCACCCCTCTCGAACATGTACAAATCATAATTGTTTTGCTAGAAAATTACTCAGAACCCCAAACAATATATACAGTATCTCATAAAAGTGAGTACACCGCTCACATTTTTGTTAATATTTTATTATATCTTTTCATGTGACAACACTGAAGAAATGACACTTTGCTACAATGTAAAGTAGTGAGTGTACAGCTTGTATAACAGTGTAAATTTACTGTTCCCTCAAAATAACTCAACACGCAGCCATTAATGTCTAAACCGCTGGCAACAAAAGTGAGTACACCCCTAAGTGAAAATGTACAAATTGGGAACAATTAGCCATTTTCCTTCCCCAGTGTCATGTGACTTGTTAGTGTTACAAGGTATCAGGTGTGAATGGGGAGCAGGTGTGTTAGATTTGGTGTTATTGCTCTCACTCTCTCATACTGGTCACTGGAAGTTCAACATTGCACCTCATGGCAAAGAACTCTCTGAGGATCTGAAAAAAAGAATTGTTGCTCTACATAAAGATGGGCTAGGCTATAAGAAGATTGCCAAGACCCTGAAACTATGCTGCAGCATGGTGGCCAATACTATACAGCGGTATAACAGGACAGGTTCCACTCAGAACAGGCCTCACCATGGTCAACCAAAGAAGTTGAGTGCACGTGCTCATCGTCATATCCAGAGGTTTTCTTTGGAAAATAGACAGCAGCTGACAATCCGTCATTACATCACTGGTGCTCCCAGCGGAGTCCCTCCTTCCATCAGGTGCACCCAGCGGAGTCCCTCCTTACATCACAGGTGCCCCCAGCGGAGTCCCTCCTTACATCACAGGTGCCCCCAGTGGAGTCCCTCCTTCCATCACAGGTGCCCCCAGCGGAGTACCTCCTTACATCACAGGTGCCCCCAGCGGAGTCCCTCCTTACATCACAGGTGCCCCCAGCGGAGTTCCTCCTTACATCACAGGTGCCCCCAGCAGTGAAACAGGGTGGGCAGAGAGAGATGATGTCATCTCTGTCCGCCCGCCCCTCTCTCTTGGCTCTCTTCTTCTGTAGGCTGCTCGCGGCTCTATCAAGCTGCTCGCCTGCAGCCTAGTCAGGTCGGGCGACTTGACACTGCCAATAGGGGCCCCTCGGGTGTGGCATTTGGGACTGAAGCCCTGATAGCCACTCTGTGGCGATGCCAGTGGTGGTGGGAGTGTCATGGTCTGGGGCTGCATGAGTGCTGCAGGCACTGGGGAGCTACAGTTCATTGAGGAAACCATGAATGCCAACATGTACTGTGACATACTGAAGTACAGCATGATCCCCTCCCTTCGGAGACTGTGCCGCAGGGCAATATTTCAACATGATAACGACCCCAAACACACTTCCAAGACGACCACTGCCTGAGGGTAAAGTTGATAGACTGGCCAAGCATGTTTCCAGATCTAAACCCTATTGAGAATCTGTGGGGCATCCTCAAACGGAAGGTGGAGGAGCGCAAGGTCTCTAACATCCACCAGCTCCATGATGTTGTTATGGAGGAGTGGAAGAGGACTCCAGTGGCATCCTGTGAAGCTCTGGTGAACTCCATGCCCAAGAGGGTTAAGGCAGTGCTGGAACATAATGGTGGCCACACAAAATATTGACACTTTGGGCCCAATTTGGACATTTTCACTTAGGGGTGTACTCACTTTTGCCAGCGGTTGCCAGCGGTTTACACATTAATGACTGTGTGTTGAGTTATTTTGAGAGGACAGCAAATTTACACTGTTATACAAGCTGTACACTCACTACTTTACATTGTAGCAAAGTGTCATTTCTTCAAAAGTTTTGATATTTGCACATGAACCATGACCTTACCTTTGGTCAGGTTTTTTGAATATTATATTGACTGAATTTCGATTGATTTTTTTGACTGTTTATTATTTACATAAATATGGAAACAAACACCATTGAATGGATGGAGAATTATGTAGGTCTTGATCATCCGACCTCTTTTTCTCTTTCCAGCTCATGAAGCTTATCAGTGTATTTATGTATTCTGTTTTTTGAGATATCGTTTTATCACTGTAGCTTTCTGCACTATATTGTTTTCCTTGTATACGCACACTCATTTTTCTTAATGGTGTCCTTGTGTATTCATATTTTTTGCTTTAACATATTGTGCTCTTTCGATCTCCGCACGGGTGGCTTGATGTGGTTGTTTCCTATGGAGGAATTTGTGATTGTGTTCTTTCTTTTTTACATGCTTGTCACTTTGATACAATTTTCATTTGATTTTTTCTGCCATCCTCCATGGGATCCTACCTTGCCAAATTTCACCTGTGGGAGACTGTGTAATCAGTGAGCGTAATTACATGGCTGCTTATGTGGCAGCTGGTTGATTGTCGCTCATTGGTTGAACGCAGCAGATGAGCATTTTGGTATGTGTATATATGTGCATTTCTTTCACACTATGCTATGAGTAAGCACCTTTAGGGGGGGCGTGAAACGTGTCAGCAGTGTATTCCTTTCTGTGCCATGTGGACTTGATGCAATAAAACTTTCAACTGGAGTGTGGCCGTCCGGAGCTTCTTTATCTACTCATATGTCATTTCTTCAATGTTGTCACATGAAAAGATAAAATATATTTACAAAAATGTGAGGGGTGTACTCACTTTTGTGAGATACTGCATGTTTTTTTTAGCAGAGACCCTAGGGAATAAAATGGCAGTCGTTGCAACTTTTTATGTAATACGGTATTTGCGCAGCAATTTTTCTGTGGAAAAAAAACTTTCATGAATTTTAAAAAAATAAAACATTAAAATTGGTCCAATTTTTTTGCATAATGTGAAAGATGATGTTACGCCAAGTAAATACATACCTAACATGTCATGCTTTAAAATTGCACACACTTGTGGCATGGTGCAAAATTTCGGAACTTAAAAATCTCCATAGATGATGCTTTAAAAAATTTTGCAGGCTACCAGTTTAGAATTACAGAGGGGTCTTGGACTAGAATTGTTGCCCTTGCTCTAACATTCACGGCGATACCTCACATGTGTGGTTTGAATGTCGTTTACATATGTGGGCATGACGTATGTATGTGTTTGCTTCTGCATGCGAGCACATGTGGACGGGGGCGCTTTAAATTATTTTATTTTTTTGGTTTATTTTACTTTGATTTTTACACTTTCCCTTAAAATTTTTGTTCACTTTTATTCCTATTACAGGGAATATAAAAATCCCTTGTAACATGAATAGGGCATGACAGGTCCTCTTTATATAGAGATGTTGAGTCCCACATCTCTCCTCTAGGCAGGAAAGACTGAGATTAAAAAAAAACAAAGAAAAAAAACCCCATCTCCGTCTATCCAGTCTAGTACATGGCAGTGTTTACATCTGCCGGGCCGGACGTGACGTCATAACATCGCGCCCGGGCCTCCGAAGGTCATAGAGACTGCCAGGGACCATCTTGTCCGCGGTATTCTCTATGGTAAACTTCCTCTGCCGATCGCACAGGCGAGTCGGTAGAAACACCGGAGGGTGGTGGGGGGGAACATCCCCTGCCGCCACCTGTAAAAGCAATCAAGCGGCTGAATAGCCACTATGATTGTTTTTACGGTTCAGGGAATTGCTGGCAGAAAAGAATGATATCTGAATGATGCCTGCAGCTGCAGATATCTCCACTCAAAGTCCAGGAGGTCATATGAGGGCCTTGGGCTGGAAGTGGTTAATATTTCCAAATATACATTAAAAGCAAACAGTATAAAAGCAAATGCTGCTTTCAAACTTACATAAGGGGCTGCCAAAGCTGCAGAGAATGACGGCACGACCTCTAGCCCTTCACAGTGTAGCTCACACTATGCTGTTACACTGTGAAGGTTGTGCCGCCATTCTCTGCAGGTTTGGCGGCCCCTTATGTAAGTTTGAAAACGGCATTTGCTTCTATACTGGTTGTTTTTATACTGGATGTTTTAACTGTATATTTGGAAATATTAAAATATTACACTATGAGCAAAAATATTGTTTTTGGTTGGTGACTCCAAGATGATAACTCTGGTTCTATCCCCCGGTGGAGTGGAATAGAGCAATCTGGCACTGCCATCTGTGGAGCGAGAGTGGGGATGCTGGATGCCATTTACACAAAGCGCTTATTATTGTTTGGTGAAGGATTGGCACTATGGGTGTTTCAAAGTGTTGGGGGAAGGCTGAGCGGAGCATTTTTATATGTTTTACATCCATAACAATATGAACTGTTTATTTTTGTTGTTTTGACAAACTTCAGTTTATGGTCACATTTTTGTGGACACTTTATTATTATTTTAGCGCTGCATTTTTGTTATAATTTGGTAATTGGTGTACTATATATCTACACGTATTGGACGTGGCTGTTTAAAATTCGCTGAAAGAGCGCTTACTTTATCTTACTATTTTTACAGTTGCTATGGGTTACCAAGTGAAGGAACAAGTTACAAGCATCCATTCGTTAAGTGTGGTAACTGGTAAGGTCACAGGTCGTCCGGTAGCGAGGGGGCCGTTGTCTTGTTCCCTCCATAGCGGTTGGTATCCAATAGCAACTGGATCCAAACTTGCATTACAGAGATGTATGACCTGGTCACAAGGTACTGGAAGGAAGAAATTAAGTAAGCACGCATGAGGTTGCACTGCATGGTTCGGAACATCACGGATCGGGTGGACAGATTGCTGGAAGGGGCTGGGGAAGACCCGGCTGTCATGGTACATGTTGGCACCAATGACAAAGTTAGAGGTAGGTGGAGTGTCCTAAAAAAAAGATTTCAGGGACCTAGGAGCAAAATTGAGGCTTAGGACCCCTAAGGTAGTATTCTCAGAAATACTACCAGTACCTCGAGCCACACCAGAGAGCCAGCGGTAGATTAGGGAAGTCAACAAGTGGCTGAGGAGCTGGTGTAGAAAGGAGGGTTTCGGGTTCCTGGAGAACTGGGCCGATTTCTCAATCGGTTACGAGTAGAGTTGATCGAACCCGTGGATGTTCGGATTCGGTGGGTTCAGCTGAACTTCGGGAAAAAGTCCGGGTTGGTACCGAACTTGACCCAAACTTTACCGCGAACCCCATTGAATTCAATGAGGACCCGAACCCGCACAAAAATGACTGTAAAAGACTCCTGGAAAGTGCTAGAGGGCTGCAAAATGATTTTAGAACAATAATCTGTCCCTTACAGCAACAGCAGGAACCTGACCCTATAGAACTAGGAGATGATTTTAGAACAATAATCTGTCCCTCTAAGCAGTAGACTCTACCTAGTCCAGTCAGATCTTTCTATAATGCAGGATGAGATCTGCAATCTGTCCCTAAAAGCAGTAGTAGTAGTAATCTCTATCTATCTATCTATCTATCTATCTGCAATCTGTCCCTAAAAGCAGTAGTAGTAGTAATCTCTACCTATCTATCTATCTGCAATCTGTCCCTCACAGCACTGGCAGCATCCTCTCCCTACATTACCCAGAGAGCGTGTGACATGCAGCACTGTGGCTCCAGGCTCATATAGAGGCTGAGTCACATGATGCACTGGCCAATCGCAGCCATTCTATTAGTAGGCATGGCTGTGATGGCTTCTAGGGAAAACCAGTGAAACGCTTTTAAAATAGGCAACGGGGGGGAGGGTCCAGACTTAGAAATAGCCAGAGTGGAACAGAGTTCAGGGGGTAGTATTGGAGGCAGGAATGATAGGCCTAATAAAGAATTTAAATCCGAGGCGAGTAGTGTAACATATCCCATATGCAAAAGAGGATTACCAAGCAGGGGAACAGTAGGTGTCCAGACAAAACTACGTGGCTTGTTCACTAATGCCAGGAGTCTGGCAGACAAGATGGGAGAACTAGAGTTTCTACTGTATGAGGAGGAATTAGACTTTTGTGGGAATTTCGGAGACTTGGTTCAATAGCTCTCATGATTGGCTGGCTACCATCCAGGGGTATTCCCTATATCGCAGGGACAGGGTGGGCAAAAAAGGGGGAGGGGTATGCCTGTATATAAAAAATTACATTAGAATAAATGTGAGGGATGACATTAGTAGTGGATCTGGGGAGGAAGTTGAAGCCTTATGGCTAGAGCTACAAAGGGAGAATAGTAATATTGGGAATATGCTATAGGTCCCCAAATCAGAGGGAGGAGGGGGAGGCGGACCTCCTATCGCAATTTGGAATAGCGGCTAGGATGGGAAGTGTTATTATAATGGGGGATTTTAATTACCCAGATATTGACTGGGAGGAAGGTACTGCACATTCAGCTAAGTCTCGCCATTTCCTAAATGTTCTGCAGAACAATTTCATGGGTCAAATAGTAAATGCACCAACAAGAGAAAAAGCATTATTAGACCTTCTGATCACTTACAACACAGACCTGATCA
Source organism: Glandirana rugosa (assembly GCA_018402905.1). Taxonomy (NCBI): domain Eukaryota; kingdom Metazoa; phylum Chordata; class Amphibia; order Anura; family Ranidae; genus Glandirana; species Glandirana rugosa. The sequence continues at coordinate 399,804 of BLSH010114007.1, read as the reverse complement.
CAGACGTGGAAGTAAGGGGCAATCTAGGAAATAGCAATCACAGGACAATTAGTTTCAGTATAAATTACACAAATAAGAAACATAAGGGGAATACAAAGACGCTGAATTTTAAGAGAGCCAACTTCCATAAACTACGCTCCATGCTGGAAGATGTTAGCTGGGATAAAATTCTAGGAACAATGAATGCGGAGGAAAAATGGGAGTGCTTCAAGAACATACTAAACAAAGGTATTAGCCAGTGTATCCAAATAGGAAATAAATTTAAAAGAGCTAACCAAAGACCAGGATGGCTTAACGCTGACGTAAAGGCACACATAAAAGCAAAGGAGAAGGCCTTCAAAAAATACAAGGCTGAGGGGACCATATCAGATTTTCATATTTATAAAACACACAATGATAAGAACATGAAAGACACATAGCAGAGGAGAGTAAAAGGAATCCCAATAAATTCTTTAAGTATATAAACAGTAAGAGAGGGAGGTCAGATCATATTGGCCCCATAGAGAATGATGAAGGTAATCTGGTTGCAAAGGATGGAGAAATGGCATAGGTGTTAAACTAATTTTTCTCCTCAGTATTCACGAAGGAAACAGGGGGCTCAATTATTCAGAACTACAATGCTGATCCTCACGGCACGTCACGGGAAGTACCCTCATGGCTAACTGAGGCTAAGATCAGAAATAGGCTTGAAAAACTGAACACTAATAAGTCACCGGGACCAGTTGGCTTACACCCGAGGGTCCTTAAGGAACTTAGCTAAGTTATTGCCAGACCCTTGTACCTCATCTTTAAGAGCAGTTTTCTGACTGGTATGATACCAGCTGATTGGAAGAAAGCCAATGTAGTACCAATATATAAAAAAGGACCAAGATATATCCCTGGGAACTACAGACCAGTTAGCTTAACATCAATAATTGGCAAGCTATTGGAGGGAATAATAAGGGATTACATACAAGATTATTGTAATGAGAAGGGTATCATTAGTGGTAATCAACATGGGTTCATGAAGGATCGTTCTTGCCAAACCAATCTATTAACCTTCTATGAGGAGGTGAGCTGCCATCTAGATAAGGGAAGGCCTGTAGATGTGGTGTATCTGGATTTTGCGAAAGCATTTGATACAGTTCCCCATAAACGTTTACTGTACAAACTAAGATCCCTCAACATGGATCAAAGGGTGAGCACCTGGATTGAAAATTGGCTACAAGGGCGAGTCCAGAGGGTGGTGATAAATAGGGAGTATTCAGAATGGTCTGGTGTAGAAAGTGGAGTTCCCCAAGGTTCTGTCCTAGGACCAATCCTATTCAATTTATTATCATAAACAACTTGGAGGACGGGGTGAAGAGCTCAATCTCAATATTTGCGGATGATACCAAGCTAAGCGGAGCAATAAACTCTCCACAGGATGTGGAAACCTTGCAAGAAGATCTGAATAAATTAATGGAGTGGGCAGACAAGTGGCAGATGAGATTTAACGTAGAGAAATGTAAGATAATGCATTTGGGTACCAAGAACAAAAAAGCAAACTACTCACTAGGGGGAGAGCCTCTGGGGGAATCTAGAATCTAGAATGGAAAAAGACCTAAGGGTCCTAGTGGAGAACAGGCTCAGCAGTGTCATGCAATGCCAAGCTGCTGCAAACAAAGCTAACAAAGTGTTGGCATGCATCAGGAAAGGGATCAACTCCAGGGATAAATCAATAATTCTCCCACTATACAAGTCTCTGGTGAGGCCGCACCTGGAATATGCCGTCCAGTTCTGTGCACCAGTCCTCAGGAAGGATGTCCTGGTATTGGAAAGGGTACAGGGAAGGGCCACAATGCTTATTAAGGGATTGGAGGACATTAGTTATGAGGAAAGATTACAAGCACTGAACTTATTCTCTCTGGAGAAGAGACGCTTGAGAGGGGATATGATTTCAATGTACAAATACTGTACTGGTGACCCCACAGTAGGTACAGAACTACTCCGTGCAAGGGAGCACACAAAGACACGAGGCCATTCACTAAAAATAGAAGAAAGGCGGTTTAACCTTAAAAAGCATAGAGGGTTCTTTACGGTAAGAGCAGTGAGGATGTGGAATTCTCTTCCACAAGCAGTAGTCTCTGCTGGGAGTCTAGATCATTTAAAAAAACTATTAGATGCACACCTAAGGGACCACAACATTGAGGGGTATACAATTTAATACTGTTATTAAAAACACACACATAGGTTGGACTTGATGGACTTGTGTCTTTTTTCAACCTCGTTTACTATGTAACTATATTCCAGAATAGGTTCTGAAATATGGCAGCAGATACATCACGCTGGACATATTCGATGTAAACAAAGCAGGGGTACTGTAGATGCCAACCTTCTGCATATGCTGTGGGACACGTCCCTAATGAGTTTAAGACTGATTGAAGTCCAAATGTTGATAATTAATGTTTAACAAGGACCAGTTTGTGTCTGGTTTATATTGTACCTTATTGCTTTAGCCATGCACACAAAGTTTTCTTGGAAATATGAAGTGAACTACTGGAAAGAGTTCAGATGTGGATTTGTTTGATGTTATTTATAGATTATTTTAGACAATCACTGTGCTGGCAATCTGCACCACTAAATGCACTATGAGATGTGAAATCCAAGAAGTTAGTGGGAAGTCATTTGGCACTGCCAAAGAAAAATGTCAATGTGCTAAAGAGAAATACAAAACAGAACAGAGCTGTCCCCAGGCATGCATTTATATTATAGTTTTTGTGCAGACTGTATAAGGGGAAATATTCACAATACAGCACCAAAATAGTTGCTGCACTGTTTTTTTTTTTTTGTTTTTTTTAAATGTCCTCTATCATTGAACATGTGTGAATATATTTGGGGTAAGGGAGATATTATGTGGATAGAAATCAGGATATTTATATACACCACACTGACTAATTTTTTATGGTCCCTAGTTATTATAGGGTGTATTTAATAATAAGCTACACATCCATTTTTTTATAGGCTTCATGTAGATACCTGCATACCAATGCCACCTGAACCATACTTGCCAACAGGCCCAGATTTGCCGGGACAGTCACGTTTTTGAGTCAATTGTCCCGCATCTGCGGTGTCCTGGGATTTGTCCTGGAATAAGAGCATAATGATCACTTATCTGCCTGCTGCAAATCCACTGGCTCTGTGTTGCTGAAAATAACAGTTTGTACACTGTCCCTGACCTCCCTCTCTCCCTCCTGTGTAAAGTGTCATCTGTGCATGCTGGTGAATGGGGGAGGCAACTTTCCCAGGCAGGCACTGGATTCAGAGAAAAACAGAAAAATTCTTGTGGCAATTGACTTTTTCTGGGCTTTAAAAAACAAAAATCGTCCCACAAAATAAATTCATAAAATCAAAGTCTATTATACAAATACTAAAATTGTATATAGCACCACATCCAGTATCCGCGAAGTGAAGTTCACAAAGCTTATTTCCATTCAAAGTCCACCTTAGCTCAGCGCTTTTTGAATGCTTCATACATCTTTATCAGGAGCACATGTGAACAGTATCCGTATTGGAAAACTCAGTAATGTAAAATCAGAAGATTCTATAATGTTTGTTGGAGTGGACATTTTCAAATCCAGAAGGCGACAGCCGTAGGACACGAAGATAGTAGTCCAAAAGTTGTAGTAAATCTCCAATATAGTCCCCCACTTTTTTACATCAAAAGCAAAGAGATTCAAAGATAAAAAGCAAAATATTCATGCAAGAATCCAATTCAATTCTGGTCTGGAGTTCAATCCTGCCTTTCATAGAAGGGGCGCAACTCCAGCCCTGCTGTACAGAGACTGCAAGAAGGTGGTGCCAGGTTAAATTCAGATGCACTGCTTGAAACTAAAAAATATAGTAACCACTTACTGCAATGAAGAGTGGGCCTTAATGCTCTGCTGCTGCACATGTTCCTAGTGGTCTGAGGATCTGTGCTGAGAGCACATTCCCAGCTCACTGATTGTGCAGTCTCCTTTCGGGAAACAGCAAGATGGGCTCCTGATCATATGACCACTGTGAAAGCCAATCGCAGTGATCAAGTGTTTGGAAAGCCGATATTAAAGCCCACTTAAAGCAGAGCTCCACCCAAAAGGTGAAGCTCCGCTTGTCTGCCTCTTCCCTGCCTCGGCTGCCACATTTGGCACCTTTCGGGGGGAGTGGGTACTTCGTTTTTGCGAACTGAGCTCCTCCATCCCCCACAGCTGGCCCATTCACAAAGCTCAGCAAAGCCAGTTTCCCTTATGCCCCGTACACACGATCCGAAAATCGGACGACAGATCGTCCGTTTTTTTTTTTTTGCATGCTAATCTCAGATCGAATCGGAAGAGTGTACTAAAGTCACGAATATTCTCATATGACAGAATAAAAAATCGGAAGTGATGTCATGTGTTGTAGTGTATTTGTATTGTATTGTCGGACGACAACTGTACTGATTAAACGAAAATCGTACGATCGGGCACCATGCAATCAAAATTTTCATGCTTGTCCGATCGAATATTATCTAATGAACTGTCATGATCGGCTCTCGTAAGCTGTGTACTAACGATCCGATTATCATACGATCGAATCGTAAGCGGTATTTTTGGTTGGATTTTTGGATCGTGTGTACGGGCCATTAGTCTAGATGGTGGTACCAGCACCCGATAGCCGATTGAAAAATTGGTTTGGGTGAGGACACCGCTGGATTCCTGGACAGGTAAGTGCCCTAATATTAAAAGTCAGTAACTACAGCATTTGTAGCTACTGACATTTATTTTTTTCTGAAGGAGCTGGAGCGCCTCTTTAAAGGGCCACTGGGAGGTACCAGGAAGGACTTAAAGTGGGATTCCAACTCAACCCTAACTACTCTTAAAACTGGCCTCTCCTCCTTCCTAACACCTATGTTAACTAACCTGTGTAAGGAAGATGTACTTTAAATACTTGCTTATTTTCGGTCTGCTCCGATCTGGTCATGTGGTCCCCTGTGTCAGCCAGAGCAAGTGCAGGGGAGAGGAGGGTCCACTGATTGATGGGCAATTGAAGCCTATGGGTGACATCACTACTCCAGGCTTTACTAGCCATTATTGGAGTGCTCTCTTCTCAACCACTGGCAGAGGAGATCACATGACCGGACTGGGCTGAAAAAAGGTAGGTATATACATCTTTCTAAGGGTCCTTTCACACCAGCGGACGGGCTCCTCTGCTCAGCAGGGATCCATCCGTTGATCCCCGCTGAGCCGGCGGATGACAGGACCGTCTCTGCACGAGTGCAGAAACAGACCTGTCAGAGCTCCGCTCTCCTCTATGGGGGATGGGATGAACACAGACGGATGGAAAATAGGGTTTCCATCCATCTGTTTTTGGCGGATCGGAGCGGATTGGATGTCAGCGGACATGTCACCGCTGATATCCGTCGCTCCATAGAGGACAATGGAGCGTCTATTCAGGTCCGCCTGAAAAACTGACAGGTGGACCTGAACGATCCGCTGGTATGAAAGGACCCTTACACAAGTTAGTCAGCGTATGTATTAGGAAAGTGGGAGACAGTTTTAAAGCGGAAGTAAACTCATAGATTTAACAGTTAAAAAAAAACTGTTACATTTCCGACACGTGCTGGGAATGTATCTGTCACATTGGTTGTGCTCTCAAACCATCCAATGACTGGTGTCCTAACTGATCACACGTGCAGCATCATAACAGTTGGATATCAAACAGAGGCCAAGATGGCAGGTCCTTGGCTAAAAATGATAGGAGGATTTACTTCCACTAGTTTAATCAGAATTAAACCCTCCTATTTTTGTCAACTGGCATCTTGGCTTCTGTTTGATCTTCAACTGCCATGGTGCTCCATATGCGATCAGTTATGACACCATTGGATGATTTGACAGTTTGGTTGAGAGCACACCTAATGTGACAGTCACATCCCTGGCATGTGACAGTTTTTTGAAACTGTTAAATTGATGGGTTTAGTCCTGCTTTAAAGCAAAGCTAAAGTTCTGCTGTCACAAACTGTGAGCAGGCAGACTCTCTATTGCAGAATAGACCTGCAATGTCTATTCTGCAGTAAAATAGACATACCTGCTCGCTGTTTTTCAGCATGTAAACTTCCCATGTACTGGGATGACTGCCTTCTGAACATGCGTGACGTCATCCTGTGCCAGCCAATGAAGACGGCTGAAGACCAGCACCCAGAAGATGCCAGTGAGAGAAGGGGCCATAGAAGAAAAGGTAAATTTAGCTCTTTAAAGAGAGGCGCTCCAGTCTGAGCAAAGAAAAAACAATTAAAAGTCAGCAGCTACAAATACTGTGGCTGCTGACTTATAATATAAGGACACTTACCTGTCCAGGGATTCCGCAATGTCTGCACTCCGAGTCGATTCTTCAGTTGGCTTTGGGTGCAGGTGCTGGCATCTTCCCTAAAGAGAACCGGCAGTGAAGCCTTCAGGATTCACAGCGTTTCCTACTGTGCATGCGCGAGTCCCGCTGTGCTTTCTGAATGGTCCTGCCGTCTTCTGGGACCTGTGTGTGTCCAAGAAGGATGCGGGGGGGGGGGGGGGGG
>BLSH010114007.1:372110-383166 GCA_018402905.1 Glandirana rugosa | reverse complement strand
TTTTTTTTTTTTTTTTTTTTTTTTTTTTCCCCATCAAAGTGCATTCTTCAAAAAAAATTGCATTTAAGAAAGCGCTGCAGAAATCCCGTGTGACCTAAAGAATTGCAATGATCGCCATTTTATTCCCTAGGATCTCTGCTAAAAATATAAATTGTGGTTTATATAAGTGCCAGAAAAGGCCTGGACTAGAAGTGGTTAATAGACCCTGGAAGAGTGGTTTTCCCTGTGTACTTTCCATTCTCTTCCATTAGATGTCGCTGTGCACCTTTCTATGGATTCCCCGTTCATGTGACCATGAAGTTTAAATTTCATGATGCCCATGGTTGGAACTAGCAGCGTCCCCTGAGCTAGTGACAGCTTTTCTCTGGTGCGTATGTCAGCTTTGACTTTACACTGTCTGGGTTTTCAATGACCTGTTTGAAGCAGAGATGACCAGTAGCTTCAGGGGATGGATTATGGATTCTCAAGTGTTCCTTATTGCTGCCTTCATGATGATTTTCAGCATAGTCACTCAAGTGGGTAATTGCATTTTGGTGACAACAGGCAAGCCGCACTGTCCGCCGGAGAAGCAAGGGGGGAAAGAAAATATCTGCCTTTAGCACGCCAGCCAAGGTCATTGAGGTTAAACAGTCGATTTTCAAGGAGGGGTCTAGGCTTTCTTGGCTCTGGTAACTCAAACTTCTTGTGTAACCGTCTTTCTGCAGGATGTAAGCAGGCAGCGTTGTGACAGTTCTTCCTGTGTAGAGATTTTGGCATAGACTAAAAACTCCTGTTTGTCATGGTTTTGTATTACACTGGTACTTGGATCAACTTGCAGATGTGGTGTTAGACCGCAGTATAGAATCAGCTGAAGCGTTTGAAGTTTAGAGGGCAATTTGGCATATCTGAAGTTGGTATGACAATATTGGGAAAGACAAGCAAGGTATCAATTTACTTGAAATGCTTTTCTGTATTTTGGAGATTTTATGGTTCAGTCTGTGTAGTTAATAAAATAGTTTTGATGATTTGATTAAGACCACTATGAATTGTAGAGGGGTCTGCTTGTGCACAGTCTGATGGGTTTTTGCCTGCTCACTAGAAATAGACTTGGAGGGAGGGGAGTTCTGCTCAGGAATCTTGTCAATGTTTCACTTGGGAAAGGCCAAATGTGGAATGTAGTAAGCCAGAGAAGGCGTCCAGCATTATTATTATTATTATTATTATTATTATTATTATTCAGGATTTATATAGAGCTGACAGTTTGTGCAGCGCTTTACAACATTAGGACAGATAGTACAATTACAATACACTTTTTAATACAGGAGGGATCAGAGGGCCCCTGCTTGTTAGAGCTTACAATCTAAGAGGGAGGGTCAAGTGATACGAAAGGGTAATAACTGTGGGGGATGAGCTGATGAAGAAAATAAGTGTAGTTGGGTGAAGGCAGGATAGGCTTCTCTGAAGGTCAATTTGATTGGTAATTTGAGACTAGGCTAGTAATGTAATTGGGGGAGGCTTTGTAACTTATTATTAGTATTTTGAATTTGATTTGTTAGGCGAGTGGCAGAGAGTGGTAGCAGACGCTGAGCGGTTTGTAATGAGTCTGGCGGCAGCATTCATGATGGCCTGAAGGGTGGATAGTCTATTTAAAAGTAAGCCAATGAGGAGGGAGTTGCAGTAGTTGAGGCAAGGGGTAACCAGGGAGTGAATTTGCTTTGTGGTGTCATTGGTTAGGAAAGGACGTAGTTTAGAGATGTTGCATAGGTTGAGGCGGCAAGCTTTGGAAAGTGATTGGATGTGGGGCCAAAAGGTGAGTTTGGAGTCCATGTGAGGATGGTTGTGCCATTGCTCTTGACAGAAGTCAGGAGAAGAGGCATGTGGGGGAGGAAATATTATGAGCTCCCTTTTGGACAAGTTGAGGAAGTGGTGTGACATCCAGACAGATATGTCTGTTAGTGATGCGTGAGGAGACTGATGGAGTGAGCTGAGAGATTTGTGTGTCGTTGGCGTAGAAATTATATTGAAAGCTGCGGGAGGCTATCAGCTGACCCAGGGAAGAGGTGTAGATGCAAAATAAGAGAGGTCCAAGAACAGAACCTTGGGAGACCCCTACGGAGAAGGGAAGAGGAGAGAAGGAGATAGAATTGTAAGTGACACTGATGGTACGTTGGGATAGGTAGGATGAGAACCACAGAAGAGCTTAGTCACAGAGACCGGGGAAGTAAATGTTTTTGAGGAGGGGATGGTCAACTGTATCAAAGGCAGCTGAAAGGTCCAGAAGTAGGAGTACATAATAGTGTCCATTGGTTTTTGTGGTTAGTAGGCCATTTGTGAGTTTTAGAAGAGCAGTATCTGGAGTGTTGAGGGCAAAATACAAATTGTAGGGGATCAAGAACGGTTATTCTTAATGAGGTGATCACTCCAGTTGGTTATAGACCAGTCGACGTTCAAGGAGTTTTAGAGGCCGTAGATTGGTAGGATCCAAGGATGGCTTTTTAAGTATGGGGTTGACCAATGCATGTTTTATAGCATTGGGGAAGATGCCAGAAGAGAGGGAGAGATTGAAGATGTGGGTTAGAGAGCGTAGGATAATCATATGGTGTCTGTAGTATTTGAGAGGGAATAGGGTCCAGGGGACACGTGGTTAGGTGGGCTATAGAAAGGAGTTTAGCAACTTCGTTTATGGCAGCATGTTTGAATGAGAATTGTTGACATGGGGTGTTAACTGGGGGAGATACCTGTAGAGGTAGATTAATCAATCTTGGTTTTGAAGTGATTAGCAATCTTGAGGGTGGAGGCAGTGGACGAAGTAGTAAAGTTGAAAGTAGAGAAGTGCTGATGGGGACTGGATGAGGTGGTGTTAATAAGAGTGGTAAAATCGGTCTGCTTGGCAGTGTGGAGGCAAGCATTGTATTTTCAGAGGGCAGATTTGTATTGGTTGAAATCTTTGAGAGACTTAGTCTTGTGCCACAAACGCTCAAGAGCACGGCTGCGTTTTTGAGCTCTCTGGTGTCATCGGTTTGCCAAGGTCGAAGGGGTCGAGGCCTGATTCTGTGTAGTGAGGGGAGCAAGCTCATCCAGGGTGGAGGGCACGTATTTCTTGTAGACGGAAGTGGCTTGGTTGGGGCAAGACTGGAAAGATTTTTTTCCTAGAGGTGGTCCGTAGCAGAATAGAGGAGAAGGGTTGAAGTGGCGAAGAGGAGAGGGAGAGAGAGAGAGAGAGAGAAACTGAGACTGAGACTCTCTAATACTAATCGGGTGTTCAGAGAGAGGAAAACTATTGTAGAATTTGCATGGAGAGCATAGGTAGGAAAATACAAGGTCAAGGGTGTTTCCATCAGAGTAGAAGCCTGTACCCATTGCTTAAGGTCAAATGAGGTTAGACTAAAGTTTTTAGAAGTCGCAGGAGTGTTTGTGTTAATGGGGATGTTGAAGTCACCAAGAAGGATTGTGTGAATTTCAGAAGAGAGAAAGTAGGGTAGCCAGGCAGAAAACTCCTCAAGGAAAGCTGGAAAAGGTCCAGGAGGCCGGTAGATTACAGTAATTCTTAGGGAGGTTGGAGAGAATATAGTGAGCTTACAAATGATGAGAGGGAGAATAGTGAATAACCTGGAAAGTGCTCTGTAGGGATAGGAGGAATTCCACTCCACCTCCCTAGTTTCCATTAGGCCTAGGGGAGTCCAGAGAAGGCCACCGTGGGAGAGGGAAGCAGGAGTGTCTGATTCATGGAGCCAGGTTTCAGTGACCGCAAGTAGATTAAAGGAATTAGTGACAAAGGTCATGAACAGAGGTGAGTTTGTTGCAGAAGAGCGGGCATTCCAGAGGGCAAAGAGGAGGCTGGTTTTGGCAAGAAGGGGAATGGCGACTAACTTGCATAGATTGCAACTACTGCCAGAGGGTGGGGCGGTGGTGATGATGGGTGTGTTTGGGTACAGTTAAAGGGAGGCCCAGGGTTTGGGTAAATATTTTCAGAGGCTAGGAGAAGAGTAAGGGAGGTAATTTGAGAATACGATTTTTATGAGGGTATATGCTTGAGCATCCTGGGGGATTTGTTAGCATGTGGGCTTAGAGTTAGAAAGAGGTGAATAGTGCAGCAATGGGGAGAAGTGAGGGTGATGTGTACAGATTGTGGGGCGGGGAAGAGGGGGTCAAGAAAAGCGTTTGAGGCGAGAGGCTGCAATTGTGAAAAGGAGAGGTATAGAGTGCATGTTTCAGAGAGAAAGGCGAGGTGATTTGGAAATTAGGTTATCTGTAGTTGGTGTTTTGTAAAGTAGTTTGCTGTTGGTGTGCACTTTGTGCAAATCGCGGAGGTGCCCACTTATTTAAAGGACTCCACTTTTTTGGAAAAACCCCTCCCTCTGCATGTGTTCCCCCATAAGGAAAACCTTGTTTTATACTGTGGTGGGTATGGGTGGAATCTGGAAATCAATTAGGAGGTAATATTAGGCAAACTTTTAACACCCCAATCAAACTGCTACAGGGCCAGAAGGGCAAGATTGTAAAGAAACCATAATTTAGGCAAGCTTAAAGTGGTTGTCAACCTGTGACAACCACTTTAACCTACAGGTAAGCTTATAATAAGGTGCCCTGCAAATCGCCTGCATATATCCTAAACCTGCACACAGTTTAGGAGATATACAGTGTACTAGTACTGCCGATGTCATTCGGCACATGTGCAGTGAAGAATCGGCCTCGGTGCCGTTTCTTCACTTCGTTTGTGCTGTGACTGGCGGCTCCCACAATTCCGGCCAGTCATAGAGCTGGAGTCGTGGCCTCAGAAGGAAGAGAGGCTGAAGATGGACGCTGCCTGCACAGGGGACATCGCAGGCTTCATTTGCAGTTAAGTGACACATGCTTTTACTTGTCAGGGGAATATAGAGGAAGTAAACCCCATCAGGGTTTACTTTTTTAAAGGCAGTTTAAACGTGGCTACAAATGTAGTTTAAACAGCAGTGACAAAAGCAGATTTACCAAAAAGTAATTTGAGCATATCGCTGGTTTGATCAAAATCTCCAATCCATCTTGTGAGCAAGAAATGTGGCATCAGGAGGCACGTTAAAGCAGAGTTCCACCCAAAAGTGGAACTTCAGCTTTAAGGGAAGGTGAGCACAGCAAAAGTTGCCAAAGCTGGGTGCCCACAACTGTGATGTCAGCGCCGTAGAGGAGGAGGGAGAGAAGAGCAACGCTGCCGGTGGCTGCATCGCTGGAGCCTGTGACAGGTGAGTGTCTGATTATTAAACGTCAGCAGCTACACTTTTTGTAGCTGCTGACTTTTAATACGGTGGAACTCCGCTTTAAGGACCCTTCAAACTGCATCATTGCAATGCACTACAGCACAGAATCCTAATAATATATATATATTATATAATATAGTTATAAATAAGCCATGTTCACATTTCTGTGCCATTTCAGAACTAAAAAAAAAATATGAACTGCCCGTTGATTCTTTCATTTCCACAGCACTGAAATCATAGAATTCTATGCCGACGCATGAAAAAGCATTTTTGTGCTGTCATGCGTTGCCATCCCGCACTTTCAAACTGTCTCTGTATCAAAAAATTGCAGAAAACCTTGTGTGGAGCCATGTGCTAACGTGTTACAATGTGCAATAAAAATTACAAATAAAATGCAGTTGAATCGCAGATGCATAGGTGTGAATGGGCCCTAAGGGCCCATGTGCGCACACGCTTACAGGGAGTTCAGATTTGTTATTTGGACAGATCTGAATGCAACAGTATTGAATCTGATAGGGCCCATTCACACTGCTGTGCTTTTATCCACAGCATTTAGCTGCATAAACTAGAAAAATCTGCATTCATGGTCAGATTTTGACCATATTTTAGGATGTGTGTGTGTATATATATCTATCTATCTATATATGTATGTACGTATGTATGTATGTTTGATATTTACATGCGTACAGTGTAAATGGATTTTGTGTGCTGTTGCTGCCTAGTGAATTCAAGGTCAACACAATAAACCATGTAGGCAGGAGGGTGCAAGCAGAGAATAACCTGAGTCCTGGGTCATTCTTCACTGCTGCATGAATGACTTATCCGGGAGAGATATAAAACTGTAATTGGCAGCAGTACAGGTGCACAACGTACCCCTCAACTTATATGGACATAGGCGGGTGTATGTCTGTATGAGTCCCAATGCAGTACAAACTACCTTTTGTGCAGGATCTTGCTTACCAGCAAGATCCTGTGGAAATCAATAGTTGTGTGCATGAGGTTTTAAATCTGGATGCACTAGATCAGGGGTGTCAACTTAATTTCATCAGGGGCTGCATCAGCATTATAATTGTCCTCAAAGGGTCGGTAGTATCTGTAAGATTAGATGTCCAGAGCACACCCCACCCCTCCTTACATCAGATGTCAGGAGCACACCCACCATCAGCAGTCATGAGTCCGCCACCCTCACTTATATCAGTGTCCCCTTTTACCTTGTACTGCTGCTGGGAAGCAGCTGGGGGCATTTCTTGGAAGCAGAAAGTGCAGGGTCTGGAGGAGAACCAGAGGTAGGCTGGAACTCTCCTGCAGCTGCAGGAGAGGTCCGAGGGCCAGATTCGGCCCACGAGCCTTGTGTTTGACACATGTGTTGAGTTTTTCTGTTTTATTTTCCACAATGGATTAACTCCTATGATCGCCAGCTCCATCTAGTGGCCGAAATGCAGTATATTATTTTCATTGAGGTATTTCAGAAAGCTATACTGTATTTTAGCCACTAGATCAGGGGTGTCAAACTCCATTTCATCGAGGGCCGCATTAGCCATATGGTTGCTCCAAAAGGGCCGGTTGTATCTGGGGTGCGATACGTAAAAAGTGCTGGGTACAAGAGTACGTTATGTACAGAGTTCAGAACCGAGGTTTATGCTACGTACAGAGTGCAGGGTTCAGGAGTGCGTTACATACAAAGCTCAGGGGTATGCTGTGTATAGAATGCAGGGTTTAGGGGTGCGCTATACACAATGTGCAACACCAACCCCCTCACTGAGGCATCCTTGCATCTCTCTCCTACCTTGCCCAGCTCTACTACCTCCCTCTGTAGGCGGCTTTGTCTCACCTTGCAGGGAGCAAAAGCGGAGGGTGAAAGTTGGAGGTGGCAAAATGGAGTTCTTCCACATTCCGGCTGCAAAACTGGGTGCGAGGGCCACATGACAAGGCCTGGAGGGCCGCATTCGGCCCGCGGGCCTTGTGTTTGACATATGTGCACTAGATGAAGCTGATGATTGCCCAAGCCCCCCCTCCATATGTTTATACCAGACAAAATACTCTTTGCAAGTCATAGGTTGAGTTTTAGCACAGCTTATGTGTTGCCATATTACTATACATTTCTGTGGCCTGCCAATATAAACACTGATGCAGTAGAATGCACACAGGCTCTGTCTTTTGTAATACTGAACTAGAACTATAGCCACTGTAGCATTTATATGAATGGATGTTTTCACTGCTGCAGACTTTGTACTGTTGATGATGATATATGACTAAAGCCTGAAACTTTGTGAAGAGCATGCTCTGTACATTCCTGATATGATAGTGAAAATCCGAGTTCTGTGCACAAAAATTGCATTCAACCAAAAGAGCACCCAGTTAAGGATCTGATTTGCACTGCAGTTGAAAGGTCTGTTAATGCAGCATAAAACTTAAAGCGGAGTTCCACCCTAAAGTGGAACTTCCGCTGGTTGGATTCCACCCCCCCTCAGGTGTCACATTTGGCACCTTTCGGGGGGGAGGGGGAAGAGGACACCTGTCTTTAGACAGGTGTCCTTTTCCACACATCCGGGAGCTCTGGCCGGCGGACGCTGACGTCAGCAGCCCGGCTCCCTGCTCGCTCTGCTTCTGGCCGCCTGGCCAGTAGCAGAGCTCGCGCATGCGCGGTAAGGTGCCCGGCGTGAAGCTGTACTGCTTACACGTCCGGGTTCCCTTACCCGCGATGGAGGCGGCTGCACCCGTCCCCCGATCCGAAGATCGGCGGCGGGTGCCGACATCGCTGGACTCCAGGACAGGTAAGTGTCCTAATATTAAAAGTCAGCAGCTACTGTATGTGTAGCTGCTGACTTTTAATTTTTTTTTTTTAGCCCTCGGACCTCCGCTTTAAAGCTTTTGAGAATAGCAGATTTTGTTTAGTTTCAAGGCCAAGGTATCTAATCTTTGCTTCACTGCCAGGAAGTTGCTGACCTCCATGAATATGCTTCTTCTGAGTGAGTGGTTCACCATGTAGTGAGTTCAGAATCACCATGACCCCTATAAAAGCTGTATCTGTAAAAATATATCCATAGTTGTCACCCAGTATGATTTGGCAGTGCCATGCTGTGGACTGAACAAGAATTAAAGTGGAAAATCTCCCATGTATAGTAATTTTGAAGAATGGTTAGAACTTCAGCTTTATCGCTCTGACTGTTGGGAAAATGCACCCTCTGTTCTGTTCATCACCAGTATAAAATGTGAGAAATGTAACGATTTACAATGAAACCTTCCTTTTGAGGAAATCTATTCCTGTAATCGGAAGTGACAGGGATTTCTATAACTTCTTGCTGTGTCTCTCAGGGATGGGAAGTATGGTAAAACCTCTTCAGTGAGGAAACTGCAACAGAGTCCTTTCCTGACTCACTCCGAGTAAAGAAACCAGATGGGTTTTGAATACTTCACATGATTGCTTATTTTTGAGGCATGTTAAGTAAGCATAGGCTTACCACCATGCTGTGAAATCAACGTTAGGCCCCATACACATGGGCTTATTAACCACTAGAGATCCGCACTATAGCCAAAAGACCGCTTCAGCGCGGATCTCAATTGCCGGGGGGGGGGGGCGTCTTTGCACGCTCCCGGTCCGCACTCACAGGTGGCGTGCACGCGTCGCACGCTGCATGGGCGTGTCCGCGGGTCGGGCAGACTCTGTCCGCTCTTGGCCCGCAGTTGCCTGTCAGAGCGGCAGAACAGGGAACCGCCGATGTAAACACCCGATGTAAACACGGCAGTTCTCCGTTCTGTGAGAGGGGACATTACAGATCTACTGATCCCTGCCACTGGGATCAGTTAGTTCTGTTATGTCCCTGCCAGCCCCGCTCCCTCAGTTAGCACACATACAGGGAACACAGTTAACCCCTTTACTGCACCCTTAGTGTTAACCCCTTCACTCCCAATGACATAAAAAAAAATGCTTAACGTTGTACCCAACGTCAGGGAAAAATTGACGGCAAAACCGTGATTTCCTTGGCGTTTTGCATCGGCGTCAATAGGCGTTTTGTTTGAAAAAACATTCCTCTGCTTTTGGTTTTTTTTTTTTTTTTTTTTTAACCTGAAAACGCTGGTGCTAAACGCCGTTTAAGGTCGCTATGACGTTAATGCACGTTGGTGAGTGTTTTGCCGGCTCAGCATCCATAACGCTACAGCTTCAGAACGCACTGGCTGTGGGTTCTACTTTCAGCTCGCTGACACCATCTACAGCTCAAAAATGTTGGCGTTTTTTATGGGGCCAATTAATAACATGGAGAGCTGGAAAAAAAGCTAAACGCGGCGCTAAAAAATGTCTGTGTATGAGGCCTTAAACTTGAGTAGGAAAAAAACCTGGCTGTTTAAGGGCCAGTAATTTTATGGGGAGCTTGTGATTAATAAACTCCCATTAAAAGAGAAGGACCGTGCGGGCTGCCTGTCGGGTAGCATTAAGAGAGCTCAGATCTCATCTGTAGATCGCCTAAAGGCAGACAGAGGAGGAGATGGCCATACAGGCTGGGGTAGGGAGTTCCAGAGAATGTGATATGCTCTAGAGGCCACCATGTAAGGAGGAAGCGATGAGGGAGCTAGAGAGCAGGAGTTCTTTGGAAGAATGAGCAGGATGGTTTAGGTAATAATTTTGTAGGGATGCGCCGAAAAATTTCGGCCGCCGAAAATTATCGGCGTTTCCGGTATCAGCCGAAACAAAAAAAAGGGCCAATACTGAAAAGGGTGCGGGGTCCGCCCCGGGTACCGTCCATTGCGGGGGTATGTGTGCATCACTTACCCCGCAATGGATGCCGGAGTTCAAGAGATTCACAATGCACAGAGCACGCTGCTTTTATGAGCCCTGTGCGTGAAACTGTCAGCCAATTACACTGAATGCAGAGAGAGAGAGCTGTCAGATTTTCAAGTTTGTTGGGAGGTGGACGGGACCGAACAGCTATCAAACACCAGCCAATGGGACGGGCTGGGCGGGTGTTAGCTGTTTGGTCCCGCCCACCTCCGATCTCAGCATGAAAATCTGACAGCTCTCTCTGCTGACAGTTTCATGCACAGAGCGGCTCGCACAAGCAGCGTGCTCTGTGCATTGTGAATCTTCTAATCTCTTCTGCCAGTGCCATCCAGTACCACATGCCGGTACCATCCAGTGTCGCCAATCAGTGCTGCTTATCAGCGCTTCCAGTCAGTGCCCAGGCACAGGTAGGCTGCATATGACAATTGTATATAAAAATATAAATATTTTTTAAAAACTGTCATTTTCGGTACCAAAATTTCCATTCGGTGCACCGCTAATATTTTGTCATGAGATTTGCTGTAGCTTGGGGAAGAGTTGTGGCTGATGTTTGGCATTATAAATCATATTTGTTGGGTGATGAGAAGCCAGCAGAAGATTTGGCAGACACTGAGTGGGTGGGGGATGGCCTGTGTAGATGTAGTCAAGGAGAGACAGGCGAAGTGAGTGGATTAGCTTGGTGGTGTGTTTGGCTAGGGAGGGGCATATTTTGGAAATGTTATGGAGATGAAGGCGGCAAGATTTGGACAGTAATTGGATGTAGGGCAAAAAAGCGAGGTCTGAGGCCAAGATCAGCAAGTAGTACCCTGGCATGAGAAGAGGAACTGACATTTTGTGCTATTGATATAGATGAGAACAAAAGAACAGACAAGTTTGCTTTTTCCAAAGATTGTCATAGGAAGAAATTTGCAAATGCTCCGATACTAAAACCAATACCTTCAAGTCTGCAGACTGTGCGATTTGACAAGTTGCACCCCATTGCCAAAAATGGAACCGTTCAAATAGTTGCGACTTTGACCTGCGCTTCTTATTCATTTTTTTTTTTTTTTTTTTTTTTTTTTTATTT
>BLSH010114007.1:339027-353996 GCA_018402905.1 Glandirana rugosa | reverse complement strand
AAATCGTGGTGGGGTGGGGGGGGGGGGCACCCAGGGCTGGCTGCATTGATGGGCACTAGTGAGGCTGCATTGATGAGTACTGATGAGCTGCATTGATGCATTATTTTTGATAAACCTCCTTTGTTGCTATTAGCATTAAATTGTTACCACATTGTATCATATTTGTCTTGCTTCATAACATTAATATCCATTCTAAAACCAGGTGGGCATGGATGGTGAGCTGATTCGGTGGTTCATTGGGCCACTTGACTGGACTTGCCCCCCAGGCCTAAGGCTGCCAGCCTTCCCCTGCTTCGGAGACTGGGCCGCAGGGCAGTATTCCAACAGAATGACCCCGAACACACCTCCAAGATGACCACTGCCTTGCTAAAGAAGCTGAGGGTAAAGGTGATGGACTGGCCAAGCATGTCCCCAGACCTAAACCCTATTGAGCATCTGCGGGGCATCCTCAACGGAAGGTGGAGGAATGCATGGTCTCTAACATCCACCAGCTCCGCGATGTCGTCGTGGAAGAGGCAGTGGCAACCTGTGAAGCTCTGGTGAATTCCATGCCCAAGAGTGTTAAGACAGTGCTGGATAATGATGGCCACACAAAATATTGACACTTTGGGCCCAATTTGGACATTTTCACTTAGGGGTGTACTCACTTTTGTTGCCAGCGGGTTAGACATTAATGGCTGTGTGAGTTATTTTGAGGGGACAGCAAATTTTACACTGTAAGGGCTCTTTCACACATACGGTCCATTTGGGTCCGCCTGTCAGTTTTTCAGGCAGACCCAAACGGACGCTCCATTGTGCTCTATGGAGCAGCAGATGTCAGCGGTGACATGTCCGCTGACACCCAATCCGCCAGAAACAGACGGATGGAAGCCCTATTTTCCATCCGCCTGGCAGATCGGATGAGCATGGACAGACGGTCCGTGCTCATCTGATTCTCCATAGAGGAGAATTGAGCTCTGACAGGTCAGTCTCTGCACGGAGTGCAGAATCTGTCCTGTCATCCGTTGGCTCAGCAGGGATCAACGGATGGATCCCCGCTGAGCAGCAGAGCCCGTCAAAACAGGCTCCACTCGTGTGAAAGGACCCTTATACGAGCTGTACACTCACTACTTTACATCGTAGCAAAGTGCCATTTCTTCAGTGTTGTCACATGAATAGATATAATAAAATATTTACAAAAATGTGAGGGGTGTACTCACTTTTGTGAGACACTGTAGTTCTAGTATACACCCATTGTCATGAATAAATCTCCTATGCCATCTAGTATGAGATGGATATTCAATCTGTCTGCCGTCACCTGCCCTCACTTTATACACCCCATGTATGTCCAGGACCTGCACACACACCTGGAGCCCACTAACACAACCCACGTGCAGTAGTACAAAACACAGAAGCTGGGGGTGTGTATGCTCAGCCCTGTGATCAGACAAAGACACAATACCTGGATGGTGGTGTGAGTTGTTCCTCCTCCCTCTGCTCCCACAAGCGGCCAAGCCCCTCCTACTCCTCCGCAAAAGCAGCAACGACCCAAGGATTGTCAGCGGGCGGCTGGCGCCAGACAGAAATACATGGAACCTTTGTTTTCATTACATACCTTATTTTGGACCTTGTGACATCGCATTGGTCGCAGATTGTGACTTTTGAGAGGGGCCTTTACATAACTTCCTGAAACCATCACAACACGCTGCTTCAGGATTCAAGAGCCCTCAACTTTGATGCAGTGTTCTGACTGTCATGAGAGGAATTATGAAATCTCAAAATGCTTTGATAGGTGGATATCAGTCTGGAGGAGTGGGCATATATACTTCATTTGCATGCAGACCACCTTGGGTAAAGCCTACAAGTGATGCTGAGCCTTCACAATTAAAAGAACTGAAATTCAATAAATGACAAGGGCTGAGAAGGAAAGAGTTAGGTTGAGGACATCCTCCAGTCAGGAAATGAGGTGGGCTCTGTCTCACTTGCTGCAGTTTCCTATTGCACACTGCAAGAAACTTGCTATGTGCACTGAAATCAGATTAAAGCGGTAGTAAACCCATGCATTTAACAGGTTAAAAACCAGTCACATTTCCGGAATGTGCCGGAAATGTAACACTCCCATTGGTTGTGCTCTAAACCAAACTGTCAAACCATCCAATGGCTGGTGTCATAGCTGATCACATGTGCAGCATCATGGCAGTTGTAGATTAAACAGAGGCCAAGATGGCAGCTTCCTTGGCTGAAAATGATAGGAGGGTTTACTACCACTTTAAGCAATTTCAGTAGAGGAATTAATTTGCGTCTTTTATGTCTGCCTGGAGTTTTGCTTTCAACACAAAATTCTGTTTTATTACTTTTTTTTTTTTTTTTTTTTAGTAACCATTCATTTTGAAATCGAGTGAAATTACTGCAGCATGAGATTATTTTTTCTTGTTTCTTTTTTAACAGGAAATGTGTAAAAAGAAGCTATACATGTCGCATAAGGCAGGCCATACACGGTGTGAATTTCTTTCCTGCAACCAAGGGTTGCACTATTCCCCCATCAACACATATAGTGCTGACAGGGGAATCTTCCAGCAGGGTAAGAGAGTGATTATCGCTAGCCATAATCATAAGGGAATCCGGCAGGCTTGTTGTACCCAAGTTGATCCATCATTCAACTTTGTACATTCAGCCCGCCTATTAACAGTTTGAATCTCAGCTGGTTCCTGTTGAAACAGCCAAGATTTGAACTCTTATGGCCGGCCTTAGAGCCTATATCCGGGTTTGATTAACTTTAAATTGTTTGGACAAAGCTGGTCTAAACAATTTCCTTCTAATACATGTGCTCACTGGGAGCATTGTATAAATTGCATGTAGTATCAGCTACATACAGTATACAATCAATAACAGGTGTGCAGCGCTTCAACAGGGAATGAGTAATAGATCCAAAAGGTAGTCCCAAATCCACCTGGTGGGTGCACAGACCAAGACATTCCTCAAACATCCAAATCATGAATATGTACAGAAGGTCGCACTCCAAAACTCCAATGCAGCACATTTATTGATATGTGCAGAGATAATACATGAACAGCAGACGCGTTTCGGCGGAACAAGCCTCCTTGGTCACAGCGTTACACACAGAGTGATATATTTCAAGCTTTTCTTTCTTTTAATTTGGATGATTATGGCTTACAGCTAGTGAAAACCCAAAATTCAATATCTCAGAAAATTTGAATATTACATAAGACCAATAAAAAAAGATTTTTACTACAGAAATGTTGGCTTAGTGAAAAGCATGTCCATGTACAGTATAGTATGCACTCAATACTTGGTCGGGGCACCTTTTGCATGAATTACTGCATCAATGTGGTGTGGCATGGAGGTGATCAGCCTGTGGCACTGCTGAGGTGTTATGGAAGCCCAGGTTGCTTTGATAGCGGCTTTCAGCACATCTGCATTGTTGGGTCTGGTGTCTCTCATTTTCCTCTTCACAATACCTTACAGATTCTCTATAGGGTTTAGGTCAGGTGAGTTTGCTGGCCAATCAAGCAGTGTTACCATGATCATTAAACCAGGTATTGGTACTTTTGGCAGTGTGGGCAGGTGCCAAGTCCTGCCTGAAAATGAAATCAGCATCTCCATAAAGCTGGTCAGCAGAGGGAAGCATGAAGTGCTCTAGAATTTCTTGCTAGAGGGCTGTGCTGACTTTGGACTTGATAAAACACAGTGGACCAACACCAGCAGATGACATGGCTCCCCAAATCATCACTGACTGTGGAAACTTCACACTGAACCTCATGCAGCTTGGATTCTGTGCCTCTTCACTCTTCCTCCAGACTCTGGGACCTTGATTACCAAATGAAATGCAAAATTTTCCACAATCCATGATGATTTGGGAGCCATGTCATGTGCTGGTGTTGGTCCACTGTGTTTTATAAAGTCCAAAGTCAGCGCAGTCCTCTACCAGAAAATTCTAGAGCACTTCATGCTTCCCTTCGCTGACCAGCTTTATGGAGATGCTGATTTCATTTTCCAGCAGGACTCGGCATCTGCCCACACTGCCAAAAGTACCAATACTTGGTTTAATGATCATGGTAACACTGTGCTTGATTGGCCAGCAAACTCGCCTGACCTAAATCCTATAGAGAATTTGTGGGGTATTGTCTAGAAGATGACAGACACCAGACCCAACAATGGAGAAGAGCTGAAGGCCACTATCAAAGCAACCTGGGCTTCCATAGCACCTTAACAGTGCCACAGGCTGATCACCTCCATGCCATGCTGCATTGATGTAGTCATTCATGCAAAAGGAGCCCCGACCAAGTATTGAGTGCATGCTATACTGTACATGGACATACTTTTCAGTAAGCCAACATTTCTGTATTAAAAATACTTTTTTTTTTTTTATTGGTCTTATGTAATATTCAAATTTTCTGAGATGCAGAATTTTGGGGTTTCACTAGCTGTAAGCCATAATCATCAAAATTAAAAGAAAGAAAAATATTGAAATATATGTGCAAAGAATCTATATAATATATGAGTTTCACTTTTTGAATTGAATTACTGAAATAAATTCACTTTTTGATGATATTCTAATTTTATGAGATGCACCTGTACTTACTTGCTCTGTGCAATGGTTGTGCACAGAGCAGTCCCGACCCTCTTCTTCTCGGCTCCACCGCTGGTGCTCCTGGCTCCTCCCCCTTGACCAGTGCTCCCAATAGCAAGCCACTTGCTATGGGGGCACTGGTGCGTGCTCATTCCCGAGCCCCGCTCTAGGCGTCCATAAGACACACAGAGCTGTGGCTTGACCCCACCCCCTGCTTTCTCCTCAGTGGCTCACTGGCTGTGATTGGCAGCAGTGGGAGCCAATGGCTCCCGCTGCTGTGTCCCAGCTAATGAGGAGAGAGAGAGACCCAGGACAGCTGAGACGCCTGTGAACATTGCTGGATCGAAAGGGGGCTTAGGTGGGTGTAAGGGGGGCTGTGGGGGGAGCAGCACACTGAAGGTTTTTTTACCTTCTTGCATAGAATCAAACCTGGAGTTCAACTTTACAGCATTGTGTGTAAAGCATGTTTTTGAACAGGTTTTTTTCAGTTGTAAACTTCTGAAACAAAATATCTGCATCAGTGCTACAAAATACCCGCTTTTCATTAAGGGTTCTGTCTACTACAGTGTAATAAATGTGTTGGGTTTGGGCTGTCCAACATTTCACACTATACAAAAATGTGATTCTTTGATTTACTTGTAAAATTCCCTTCTTGGAGTACATCATTTCCAGGTGATTGTACAATGACAAATAAAAAACGTGACACTGTCCAGCATATTCCTTCCCACTTCCAGCATTGCCTCCTTTTCCAACAAGCAATTTTGGAGTGAAATCATTGTCTCACTTGACTCTCCCATCTTGCCATGCCCCCTGACCACCTAAACTTAAAAAGGCATTCCCCTTTCATGAACAAAAAGTATTTATGACAATTGGGTCAATCCAGAAAAGATTTTTACCCCTCCAAAAGTTGTCGAGCTCTATGAAGTGGAAAAAGAGTTCATTAAAAATTGGTCTGTCATCTCAATCTTAAACATCTCACTGCACCGGTTAAAGATGTTCCTTCATTCAATTCTGCAGATAGAAAGTTTGAGACGCTTTTAAAGGCTCTCTACACATGCAGGCCCAACACTGCAACAAGCAATCGCTGTGATTTCTGTCAAAATGCAAGTATTTGGACTAGGGCAATAAACATCTAATGAGATCCTGTATTTCAGGAATGTGTTTTAATAGAGCAATTACAGCAGTTACCTTCTGCTCTGCTCCTTAGTGTGGATGCTCTAGGCCTAGGACAACTAATGACAAAAATTCCCAGAATGGCTCCAATCCTCATTCACATGTGCAGAATCACACCCAAACACCTAAACCTTTGAAAGAGGATGTCTATTTGGTAAAGCACTTGACAAATACAATGCCACATGAGGGAAGGGTCTTTTTCCACAGAGAAAAATTCCAGAAACCCACGCACATTGAACTCAGCCAATTCAACCCATTCAACCTGGACCTATGTTAAACTCACCTTAAAACAAAGCCTTCCAGCGCCAAGATGTGAAAGCTGCAGGTACTCCCATCTTCACCCGTCTTCCTTCTTGGTTCACGGACTCCGGCTACGTGTGACTGGCCAAAGCCGCAATGACGTTCCAGTTTACGAGCTCGGAAGGAACGGCCCAGGTGAACGTTCATTTAGAGCAGGGATATGCAATTAGCGGACCTCCAGCTGTTGCAGAACTACAAGTCCCATGAGGCATAGCAAGGGAGGGCTGGCAGCCTTAGGCCTGGGGGGCAAGTCCAGTCAAGTGGCCCATTGAGCCACCGAATCAGCTCACCATCCATGCCTGCCAGGTTTTATAATGAATATTAATGTTATGAAGCAAGACAAATATGATACAATGTGATAACATAATCTAATAGTAATAGCAACAAAGGAGGTTTAACAAAAATAATGCATCAGAACAGCCTCATCAATGCCCATTAATGCAGCCTGATCAATGCCCATCAATGCAGCCTCACCTGTGTCCATCAATGCAGCCTCACCAGTACACATCAGCTAAGTCTCATCAGTGCCCATTTATGCAGCCTTGCTAGTGCCCATTGGCGCAGCCTGATCAGTGCCCATCAATGCAGCCTCATCAGTGCCCATCCAATACAACCTGCACTGTAGAGAGAGGAGAGCCGTCAGATTACAAAGAGCGGGGATCTCCTGCTTACCTGGTGCGGATGCTGTCATATGATGTCCCGCCTCCTGGACCGGCTCCCATAATAGACATCATCCATGGTAGGGCCGGCCCCGGGTGCCCCCCCCCTTTGCTAGCAGTTAGTTGGCGGCCACGCCCCTGGCCCCTACTTCCTCCACAAAAAGAAAATATTGTCAGTGGGCAATGCCGTCGGCCATTTCGAATGTAAGTTGGGGTGGCCTGGGGGGCGATTGCCACCCTGCCCCCTGGCCCAGCCCTCCCCTGAGGCATAGCAAGACGCTGACAGCCACAAGCATGACACCCAAAGGCATACCACGATGGGACTTGTAGTTTTACAACAGCTGGAGGTCCGCTAATTGCATATCCCTGATTTAGAGCATATGTGCCAGTTATGTCACTGGGAGCATGTACAATAAATATCTCCTAAACGGTGCACAGTTAGGAGATATTTACACCACCTATATCTGTGGGTTCAATTGGTGGTTTCAAAGGGATAAAAAACCTTACCCCTTCACCGCCTCTGAAATTAACCAAGCTGCCAAACCAAAGGTATTCTTTCCAGAGAAGAAACTACTTTCTCTCAGAGCTTACGGTCAAGACTTGAGAGACATCCCTGTAGCACACCTCCAAGATAGCCACAGATTAACTTGGATCCCTCACTCCTGCAGAAGCCAGGCATACCAAATTTTTACAAGCACTCTAGAGTCGGAGAACAGTCTGTGACTTTGTTTTGTTTTGTTTTTTATTAGAGGGTTAATAACTTGGATAGGGTTGGGAGGTTATGGGATGCCCACTTGACTTCAGAAAAACTTCAGGGACATCATCCTATATAGTCTATATATAGTCTCCTTTACTCTCCTGCTGCACACACTTGCTTGCTGGCTCCAGCTGAATCACTGTTAGTTGATTTGGCAGGCTCAGATTTAGCAATGGCCCTTTACAGGCAGGAACTCGTAGCCCCTTGAAGTGTAGCAGCTTGTACTCTGTGGCTACTGATCTCAGCACCACCTCTTCAGGAGCTGCCAACCCATCTGGCTGCAGCTGCCACTTTCACTAGCCCTCCAGGCTAACTTCTCCAGACTGACTCCTCACTAGCCCACACGGCTGACTCTCAGGAGGTCTGCCATGGAAGGATGAAGACTTAAGCACACTGCTGTCTTCAAGGAGACTGGCTACATGTGGCTCTCTCCCCGTTGTTAGTCCCCAGCAGTGCTGATCTACTCACACTGTCCTCTCTTGGTTCCGGGCTTCCTTCGGTGTGTCATGGCAGGATCCTTCCAGCACCCGAGCCCCAGTCCAAGGCAGGACATTCCCCTCCCCCAGACTAGGGGTTACCCCTGAGGGCCACCAACAGCCTCCTCAGCACTGTATCTTTATCTTCCTTGTACTCCCTATTTATGGAGTAGTCTCAGCCCCCTTTCAGCAAGCCTCTGAGGATTGGCTGAGGCTCCATTAATATTCAAGGCAGCTCCTCCTAACCTCCACCCACTAACTCTAAAACGTTCTCCAATGTCCCAGAAACAGGGGGAGGCACCAGGGGAGCTATCAGAGTCATCCAGCCCTGAACTTCACTGAACCCTGACCCAGATTCCATAGCTCAGGCTTAGCCCTGAGCTAAACTAAATTTACCTACTCTAATACTGCTTCTAGCATGCACTAGAGGGTGCTACACTCCATCACTTAGCAGGGGGACAGCCGTCCATGACGATACCTGCAAACAGAAACAAGAAGATGCAATCCTGTCACTAATTTTCTTATCTATCTTTACATTCCTATAGCATGGGGTTATAGGCTCTGATTAACAGGCTCGGTCCCCGGCGCTTAGCAGTAGCCCCTTCTTGACTAGACTGTAATTTGCAGGCACAGGCAGTGCACTAGTGGTTATGTACACACTGATACTTGCAGAACATTCAATGTGGTTGCCATGAGCAACAGCAAATTCTGTAAAACACGTCACACTGTTTTTAGCAGGGTTAGGACAGTCCTTAACATCAGCCGATATTTGGGCAACTGATAGACCCCCCTCCTGCAGACACCCGCTGGCTTACCCCGATCACCATGGGCGACAGCAGACATTTTCGGTAGTGTTCTCAGCAGGACATTGCAGCATACAGTCACTTTTTCCAGCTTTATGCAGACTGCTGGACATTTTCTAATCCATGGGCATGTTCGCCCGCCGTGGTTGCCATGGGTGACAGCACAAACACAGTTCTCACTGAATAGCAGGTTTTTAGCACAAATGTCCGACCCAGCCAAGGTTGGGGCAACTCGGTATGCAATGTAATACTGGCTCAGCAGCAATTTCTGCCAGTTGCTATGGACAATGGCACTTGACTTGGGCAACATAGTAACAGTTTGATAGGGCACATAACTCAGTTTCCCCATTTTAACCCCCTCAGTGGTCCTGGTAGCAAAGCACGGTCCTCTGGGTCGATGAATTTCGGTTGCTAGGAGCAATGGCTGTGTAGGTTACCATGGGCAATATCCTGGACGAGCATCTCAAATGTAGCGTACCTCTTAGGGAGCCGTAGATGAACTTGGATCCCCAACTCCTCCACAGCCAGGCATAATAAATTTTCTCAAGCCCCCCAGATGCGATACCTCCCAGGATGGGAGGTTATGGGAATGCCAACTTGACTTCAGCAAAACTTCAACAACTTCAGGGACTTCTTCCTATATACAGTCTCCTTTACTCTCCTCCTGTACACGCTTGCTGGCTCCAGCTGAATCACTGTTAGTTGATCTGGCAAGTATACAGTGAACAGCTTGTACTTCTCTGTGGCTGATCCCAGCACCACCACTTCAGGCACTGCCAATCCACCTGGCTGCAGCTGCCCCTTTCACTAGCCCTCCAGGCTAACTTCTCCACACCGGTCCCCCAGACTGACTCTTCACCAACCCTCTTAGCTGACTCTCAGGAGATCTCCCAGGGAAGGATGAAGACTTAAGCACATCGCTGCCTTCAGGGAGACTGACTATATGTCTCCCCCCTTGTTAGTCCCCAGCAGTGCTGATCTACTCACGCTGTTCTCCAGGAAGGGCTTCTTCCCATGTGTTATGGTAGGATCCTTCCAGCACCCAAGCCCCAGCCCAAGACAGGACACCCCCCCCAGACTAGGGGGCACCCCTGTGGGCCACCGACAGTCTCCTCGGCACTGCATCTCCATCTTCCACGCAACTGCCCTGCTGGCATGGTCCATGTCTATTTATTGAGTAGTCTCAGCCTCCTTCCAGCCATCCTATGGGGATTGGCTGAGGCTCCATAAATATTCAAGACGGCTCCTCCTACCCTCCACCCACTAGCTCTAGAACATTCTCCAATGTCCCATAAACAGGGGGAGGCATCAGAGGAGCTTTCAGGATGAGTCATGCAGATCTGAACTTCACTGAACCCTGACCTAGATTCCATAGCTCAGGCTTAGTCCTGAGTTTAACTAAATGTACGTACTCTAAAACCCTAAAGGCCCACACACACAATGCAAATTTTCGGATGGGGATTTTCGTTCGACGGCCTGTTGTCCGAAATTCTTACTGTTAGTATGCTCCTTTCGACAGTGGATTTTGATATTTCGTCAGACAAAAGATGTGCAGGCTAGAATTTTTTTTTCGTAAGACAACGCAACGTCCAATTTTCGTTCCATTAGTACGGTTTTTGTACAAAAAAATCATACACCCGAGACTACGCATGCTGAGAAACGAAAAAAAAAAGGAAATATATTCAAAACATTATGTCGCTTCTGACGTTAAGTTTGGTCGTATGAAAATTTTCATATTGTTCGTATACTCTTCACTTTCGACATGAGACTAGCAGCCAACAAAAAATGGACGTTCTATCATCCAAAAATGGGATCGTGTGTACGAGGCTTAACACTACTTATAGCACACACTAGAGGGTGCTACATCCCTCTGTGAGGTTCTCCATGAGAGTTCAAGGTTTCATGGTAGCCTCCTTTGAGGCTGCACCATCCACCCAATTTCACTTGAGACGTCTCCAACAAAACATCTTGTTGACATGGAACAAGCATGCTCCTTCTCTTGACCTACCTATGCTCCAATCCAGCCTAGCATGGACTTAGAGAGCCATTGACATTTTATGGCAATGCAAGCATCGTGTATTTGCAGCGCATTTCCGAAACACATGGCAAAGCACGCATTTTCTGTTCAGAAATGTGCAGATGTGAATGGAGCCTCATTGCTCTTGTGTAAACGCACCAATCTCACTTTCAGGTCCCATTCACACTTAACATAGTGGGAGTGCACATTTTACGGCTCATTTTTTCCTTGACACGCATAGGACAGCCTATTGATTTCGATGGACTGCCCCACACATGGCAAAGTAGCTCATGGGACATTTGAAGTGTTGCTGTATGCTTATTTTTTTACCTTATGTGTTTGCTTTGTTTAACAATTATTTTTTCACGCGGCAAAATGTGTGTTTGCTTCCACATTTGGTGTGCCATTAACAATTATTGGCATTGAAAGCGCAACTAGTTCATTTTAGGTATTTGAAGGTGGTCATACAGTAAACAATCTGATTGCACATCTCCTTTAGATTTACCAAAACTATATAATAGGAGGACACACATCTATCCAATCATATGGAAACGCTCCAAAACACCCCCCCAAAAAAAAGATGTAAAAAATGTAGATTCCCACAACGCACAGATGTGAATGGGGCCTGACAGCTGAGTGTTTCTGTCCACTTCCTTGTATGTACTTGACAAAGCTGGCCATGCACTATGCAATCTGATTGTACAATCTCCTTTGCCAAAACGATATAATAGGAGGATACACTTATCTATCTAATCACTCTGTACCCAGTCACACAATCTCTTGCACTACATAGTTGATGGTAGAGCTAAAGGAGATTGTACAATCAGATTATATAGCATTTGGTGAGATTTACAGACTTCTCCTGTGAGAATTATTTCCTGTGTCTTAACAGTTTTCACGTCCCAAATCTACATACCAAGAAGTCATGAACTTTTCTATAGAAAAAGCTGGAGGATCAGGTAAGGCTGTCCTAAAATACTTAGAAAGCTATATCTTTTCTGCAACAGAAGTACATTAATGGTATATTGGTACATAGGGGAGCTGGAATTTAGAGAAAAAAGAAAAAGGTGAACTTTAACCGGTTCCATACCGCACACAGTATATTTACTGCGGCAGTGTGGACACTGGACGCGAATCGCCGTAAAAAGGCGGCAATCTGCAGGTGGCCGCTAGGGGGCGCGCGCCCGTCGCACTCCGCCACAGCCAAAGAGCGGGGAACCGCCAATGTAAACACGGCGGTTCCCCGCCCTGTCAGTGCGGGCATAGGAGATCTACTGATCCCTGTCACTGGGATCAGTTAGATCTCCTATGCCCATGTTAGCCCAGCCCCCCCACAGTTAGAACACACACATGGAACACAGTTAACCCCTAGCTCTCCCCCCAGGTTAACCCCTTCACTGCCAATGACATTTATACAGTAATCAGTGGACATTTAAATTTCTGATCGCTGTATAAATGTCATTGGTCCCAAAAAAGTGTCAAAAATATCCGACATGTCCGCCCCATTATCGCAGTACCGCTAAAAATCGCAGATCGCCGCCATTACTAGTAAAACATTTTTAAAAAACCCCAGAAATGAATTCTCATCATCCGTAAATGCGGCAACTTTTGCGCAAACCAATCAATAAACGCCGATTTCATTTTTTTTTTTATCACAAATATGAGGAAGAATATAAATCAGCCAAAACCGATGAAAAACAAATGTTTTTTTATTTTTTTTTTGCATTTTTATTTTAGCAAAAAGTAAGAAAACCTGTTTTTTTTGCAAAATTGATGCTCTTTTTTTGTTTATAGCAGTGATCAGAAATGACGCAGAGGTGATCAAATACCACCAAAAGAAAGCTCTATTTGTGGGAAAAAAAGGACGCAAATTTTGTTTGGGTACAACGTCGTATGACCGCACAATTGTCAGTTAAAGCGACACAGTGCCGAATCACAAAAACTGCTCTGGTCAGGAAGGGGGTAAAACTTTCCGGGGCTGAAGTGGTTAAAGGATAAGTTCACCCTTTGGAACATGTTCCACCCGTCAGCAGGCGGACAGCTTATCTCGGCGCCCACTGTCACTGTTTGAAAACAATGTGGCCAGGCAGGCGGGCATTCTTTTGTGAATGCCTCCAAGTAAAAAAATAATAAATGCACATTTTTTTACCTGCAAAAAGATGTGGATTTATTTATTTATAGGTGAATTAATCCTTCAAAAGAGAAATCCAGCCAAAGCTAGTTTGGCTGTACTTCTCCTATGGATTACAGCAGTGCAATTAGTTTTGCACTCCTGTGACCCATTTTCAGCAGAGAGCGGGCTGAAGTCCGCTCTCTGCTGACGTCACAGGAATCAGTCCAGACACATTGTTGGGATTCGCCAGGTGCCTGGACTGACACCCGTCTCAGCAAGCCTCTGAGAGGCTGAGACGGCCCCTACCCGCCCCTCCACAGCTCAGCGCTCCAGTGAGCATAGGGGAGCAGAGTGGAGAGCTGCTGATTGACAGTTTTGGGGAGCTCTGAGAACCTAGCCATCTGCAATGTTCGATCGCTTGGTTTTCAGTGTAGAAGAGCCAGGGGACAGATGCAGCATCGGAAAATGGGGGGGAAAAAAAAACCCTTTACTTCTCTTTTAAGGACTTTTTCCGAATGGAAACCTGGGTTCCAGATGACGATTGCTTTCGCCGTTTCTTTAAAGGTAAGAGAGTGCTCTTTCCGCCCTTGATATTTCAGATAACACTATCCAGAGCATTGCCAAAGAAGCATCATTCCTATAAGGCAGAGGTTCCAGCTGTGCAGAAGTTCTCTTTTTACAAAAAAATAATAATGCAAATTTTTTGCAGTAAAAAAAGTATGTTTATTATTTTTTATAATCTGCAGCCTGTAAGGCATTGCACCAGTGATCAGTAGATTGCAGATGCAATGCCTGGATCTTGCAGACACTCAGTACAGTCTGCCCGTACAGCTGTCGATAGACACAGGGCTGGCTCTACCACTAGGCGGAGTAGGCGGCCGCCTAGGGCGCACTGCTGCCTAGGGCGCCTGGCCGCCGTTGATTCGTCACTGCTCTGCATTGATTCATGTTATCAGAGCGGAGAGCCGGGGCTGGCAGCTGCCTAGATCATGTCATCAGGTAAAGCTGTATTTGATGGGCACAGCTGAGGATGTATTGATTGGCGCTGGTGAAGCTGTATTTGATGGGCGCTGGTGAGGCTGCATTTGATTGGCGCTGGTGAGGTTGCATTTGATTGGCGCTGGTGAGGCTGCATGTGATTGGCGCTGGTGAGGCTGCATGTGATTGGCGC
The DNA here is from genome assembly GCA_018402905.1 of Glandirana rugosa. NCBI lineage: Eukaryota > Metazoa > Chordata > Amphibia > Anura > Ranidae > Glandirana > Glandirana rugosa. The sequence goes on along the minus strand of BLSH010114007.1, from coordinate 339,957 downwards.
TGATCAGGCTGGGCATGGTAAAGGGGGTGGAGTCAGGGGTGAAGCCAAGGGGTGGGCGGCAAAATGAGGTTTCGCCTAGGGTGTCAAAAATCCTTGCACCAGCCCTGGATAGACATAGTTCATTCATTCACAGTATTCTGTGTATGAATAGCACGTCTGTGATCCCGCATGGTCTTGCTGTTTTTTAATCCTGACAGCGTGTGCAGGGAGAAAGATCCCCCACTCACTGTCACAGGGAGGAGGGATCGAGGGGAGAGGAAGAGAAGAAAAAAGTGTGCCTCTAAGTGCAATAGTTTAGTAAAAAACAGTGTTTATTAAAACAAATAAAAACTACTCACAATGGTAGTGTTCTGGGAAGCATTGCAGTAGTGAGCCACTGCTAGCTATGTGGAAGTCCTGAGGGATAAACTCCTGGGATGGGGATGAGGCTGCCTGCTGGTGGTGTTGTGGGAAGGAAGCGTCGGTGGCTCCCGGCGTTTCCTCCTTCTCGCCACTGGTGGAAGATGAGTTCGTTCTGATCCGATCGTTCCGGCAGTCAGTTGGTCTCTCATCCAGTGTACATCAGGAGTGATTGTGATTCGGCGACGCGTTGCGGGGCTCCGCCCCTTCTTCAGGCCGTGTGATTGCCATGATTGAGCTGGGAGAATTTATGGGCAAGACATGGGGGGAGTGTAGTCTGAAGCCACGCCTACTCTTAAGTGAGTTAACCCTATGCAGGTATGAGTTAGGCTGGTGGTAGGTGTAGCAAAGTCCTGAATGGAGCCTAGTCTTGCTTGAGTAGAAGGTGGTCACCGCTCTTCCTCCTTTGCGGCCCTCGGTGGCTGCGAAGGAAGGGTGTTGTGGTGGTCGTCCGTCGGAGTAGGGGTAGGGTCCTCAAATAGGGAGTCCTGAAGGTGTATCGATCGTCACCGAGTGATGACGTTACGAAGG
>BLSH010114007.1:300606-320352 GCA_018402905.1 Glandirana rugosa | reverse complement strand
ACAATAGACGGTTCCGTGGATACAGGTCTCAAATGACTCGGAAACCACCATTTTGTGATCCCTGACACCGAAAAGGTACTTATGTAATTAACATATAGAATTAACACTGTATGTCCCACTTCCGTCTTATAAGAATATGGTACCAATATCCACACATGGAAGTCCAATAACCTGTGATGGTTTCGAAATCTCCGGTGCGGGGGACTTGCGGAAGTTATATTGGGATGGGGTGAAGTACTGAAATACGACCACAGACTTCCATTACCTTGAAAAGAGGAAGTCCTTCTTTGAGAGGGAAGTGACTGTATGTCACAATTAAGATATACAATTAATGTATTCATGGAAAAGCCACAGTCCCTAGTGTTTTACCACCAAAGGCTCAGTAAACTCTGGACATAGGTGCCTTGGCAGATAACACTGCCCAAGGGAACAATAGAGTACTGACTGCAAGCCTCTCTCAGTCAAGGAATGTTTGAAGGTGCAAAGGGCATGGACCGGAGTTGAAAATAGGGAAGCTATCAGGCACATCATGTGACACAGCTACCTGGAGCTTGCTAGAAGTGCTCACAGGAGGCTAACACTACTACAGCTACAGTTGTGCTCATAAGTTTACGCAACCTGGCAGAATGTATTATTTCTTGGCCATATTTCAGTGAATATGAATGATAACACAAAAACATTTATTTCACTCATGGTTAGTGTTTGGCTGAAGCCATTTATTATCAATCAACTGTGTTTACCCTTTTTAAATCATGACAACAGAAACTACCCAAATGACCCTGATCAAAAGTTTACATACCATGGTGATTTTGGCCTGATAGCATGCACACAAAGGGGTTTGGTTGGCTATTAAAGGTAACCATCCTCACCTGTGATCTGTTTGCTTGTAATTAGTGTGTGTGCGTATAAAAGGTCAATGAGTTTCTGGACTCCTAAACAGACCCTTGCATCTTTCATCCAGTGCTGCATTGACATTTCTGGATTCTGAGTCAAGGGGAAAGCAAAAGAATTGTCAAAGTATCTGCAGGAAAAGGTTGTTAAACTGTATAAAACAGGAAAGGAACGTAAAAAAATATCCAAGGAATTGAGACTGCCAATCAACAGTGTTCAAACTCTAATCAAGAAGTGGAAAATGAGGGGTTCTGTTGAAACCAAACCACGGTCAGGTAGACCAACTAACGTTTCAGCCTCAACTGCCAGAAAAGTTGTTTGGGATGCAAAGAAAAACCCACAAATAACTTCAGGTGAAATACAGGACTCTCTGAAAACATGTGGTGTGGCTGTTTCAAGATGCACAATAAGGAGGCACTTGAAGAAAGATGGGCTACATGGTCGAGTTGCCAGAAGAAAGCCATTACTATGCAAATGCCACAAAGTATCCCACTTACAATACGCCAAACAGCACAGAGACAAGCCTCAAACCTTCTGTCAGAAAGTTATTTGGAGTGCTGAGACCAAAATTGAGCTTTTTGGCCACAACCATAAATGCTACATTTGGAGAGTAGTCAACAAGACCTGTGAAACACGGAGGTGGATCGCTGAAGTTTTGGGGATGCGTGAGCTACAAAGGATCAGGGAATTTGGTCAAAATTGATGGCAAGATGAATGCAGTATGTTATCAAAAAATATTGGAGGAACATGTTCATTCATCAGCCAGGAAGCTGAAATACCACAAAAGACTTCAAGCTGTCATTGATGTTAAAGGGGGCAATACGTGGTATTAAGAACTGGGGTATGCAAACTGTTGATCAGGGTCATTTGGGTACTTTCTGCTGTCATTATGATTTTAAAAAGAGTAAACAAAGTTGATTGATAATAAATGGCTTTAGCCAAACACTAACCATGAGTGAATAAGGAAAATTGTTATCATACTTGCCGTAATTTTCCTTTCCTGGAGGCTCATCATGTCAACCTACGTATGGGTCAGGTCTTCCCCTCTGACCCCCATAGGACAACCCACTAAATGAATAAAAGGAGTGCCTCCCTATACCCCTACATTCCTAAACCTCCTTGCGATGGAACATCAGGGAGGGAAACCCTAGGCTGACATGATGAGCGTCCAGAAAAGTAAAATTATGGTAAGTATAATAACAATTTTCCCTATTCCTGGAGCTCATCATGTCAGCCTACCTATGGGATCTAACTAGCATACAAAAAACAGGGCAGGAAAAAATAACCACACATCACTCCAACTCAAAGCCCAGAAAACCTGTATTATATTAGACAGAGAGAGCGGAGGTCAGCCCCGAATTGCCCAATGCCCAAGCCGGGCCGTCCATTACATCTAAGCGATAATGAGCAATGAAAGTGTTTGAATACTTGGATTACCAGAATTTGGATATGGATTACCAGGATTCTAGGTGGGGCCATTTGATCAATTTTAGGACTTACATCACATTCATGTGTATCCTCTCTTGGAAGTGTCTGGAGAGAGTTGATTTTCCCACAGTGTGAGTGAAAACAACCCAATAAGGCTCAGTTTCCACTAGTGCGACTTGTCATGTGACTTTGGACACTAAGTCGCATGACAAGGCACAATCCATTGATCTCAATGGCACCCGTTCCCATCTATGCGACTGAAAATCTGTGACTTTGAAAAGGTGCCTGCACCACTTTGATGAGACTTTGGAATCACACCAGTGGAAATGTAGCCCAAGAAATATAGGTGTCATCAAGAAACATACAGTGCTTTGCCTGCCAAGGCATGAGTGGCACAGGACCAGCTTAAGGCCGTGCTTGATGCCTGCCAACTGGAGGGACTAAATGGTAAAAAGCCCATAGTTAATTTCTCATACACCTGAAAGAAACCTTACTTGAACGGTGCCCCTTACCTCCTTAGCAATGACTGGCTATCAGGAAGAGTTAATGCTCGTGGCTTAGCAATATAAGAAAATGGCTTTGCAGCAAGCTGGCAGAAAGACAAGGTAACCATACATAGTCTTACTGCACAAGGACCTCTTGACCTCTTTATATCTGATAAACAGGATACTAAGCAAGAGTCATTTGGCAATTTAATATATCAAAAGTTTCTGATCTACTTCAAATGTTAGCCCTGCCGCTAAATAAAGCAGTTCAAAACAAATTTTATGCAACTGTAATTAGCTTGTTAGGCAATAATCCTCTAAAGGTTTAACCAATGCTAAAGGGAGGTTTAGTGCAATAGGAATTAGCTTGTTTGGCAATAACCCTCTAAGGGGTTAACCACAGCTAAAGGGTGGCTGACACAGTAGATTCCCAGACCTGACATTAGTACCAGGTGCGTATTGAAACAAACTCAACTATGCCAGAAGCAGGACAAGTATAAAAAAGCTTGCTCAAGACAGAAAAAAGGCAGGATCACAATAATATTCAGCAAAGTACATAGCTTACCTATAGCTAGTACAGAATATTTTTTTGTTTCAAAAGTAGAGTGAGGCTGGCCATACACGACACAACTCTCAAACCTCTCACAGATCCACCTTCCACCATGCAGTGCAAGGGTGTGCCTGATTGCACACAAATTACATGGGTTATGTTTGATCTCACACTACATTGTTTTGGTAACCTAAAGGAAAGCCGAACAAGAACTGTACAGTGCAAGGCCAGTCCCCCACCACAATAGCCAACATGCAGCCAGCCAGGTGCCCACATTCCACCGCAAGCTGCTGACATCCCAGCTGCCATATTAGGATCTGTACAATCTAGAGAAACATCACTGAACAAAGGAAGATGCATTATTGACAACAAAAAGGTAAAATCAGCCTGTACAGAGAGAGCAGAACCATGCTGTGCCCCCCCCCTAATAACACCATTTAGGCTCCATGGACTTACCCGGGCACCAGGGTGCTCCTACAGGAGAGGGTTTACCTCTGTCCAGGAGCCCTCCACCTGGCGAGGCTAAACCAGGCGGGAGAGGTAGGAATCTTCAATACTTATTACTTCATGGTTGGATCATAGTGGTGTTGTCTCTGGAGCAAGGACAAAAAAAGGAATGTAGGGGTATAGGGAGGCCCGTCTTTTATTAATTTAGTGGATTGTCCTATGGGGGTCAGAGGGGAGGACCTGACCCATACGTAGGCTGACATGATGAGCTCCAGGAAAAAAAAGTTTTCGTGCTATCATTCATATTCTCTGAAAAATGGCCAAGAAATCATAAATTCTGCCAGGGTAATTAAAGTTATGAGCACAACTGTACACTGGAGGTAGAGTTGCACATTTCTGGCCAAAATGAGAATCACAATTTTTTTTGCTTAGAATAAAGATCATGATTCTCAAGGTGTAACATCATATTTCACATTATACAAATGAATAGGGTTAACTTTGCTGTTTAGTTTTTATTAATTCATGTGTATTTTTTCCCAAAAAAAATTGGATTTTTTTTTTTCATTTCATTTACCTGTAAAATCCTTTTCTTTGAGTACATTTCAGGACAGGGAGGCCATTATTCTGTACTTACTGGGTTATACTCCATCTCCAGGTGGACACTAGGAGACCAAAGGTCCTTAGACAGGAAGTGATCCCCTACATAACCCCTCCCATAAAGGAAGTACTTCAGTTTTGTAGCAAACACTGAATCCCAAGAAAAGAGGGGAGGGACCTCTGTGTTCCATGATGTACTGAAAGAAAAGGATTTTACAGGTAAGTATGATGAAACAATCCTATTCTCTTTTTCATATATCATGGGACACAGAGTGAGGCTATTATTCCTTACTTACCGGGACGTCCCAGAGCAATAGCCTTGAGGGGAGGGAGACATCCTGCCAAACAATAGCCATCAGACCTTATACGGCTGTCCACAGTACACTGCGGCCGAAAGCTGAGTCCTCGACTGCTCGAACATCCACCTAATAACATTTTGTGAACATATGCACTGAAGACCAGGTAGCAGCCTTACAAATCTGAGCCAGATACCTAATGGCAAAAATCCCAGGAGGTCCTTCAGACCGTAGACCTCAATGACCAATTGGCAAACCCAATGGACAATGTCTTGGAAGCTGCCTGCCCCTTCTTGGGTCCTTCAGGAAATAAAAAAAGGAATCTTCTCCGCAGATCTAGACAAATAAACTCTACTCACACTACATCCAAAGAGTGCAGTCATCTCTCTTCTGCTGAACGTGGCTGAGAGAAAAATAAAGGCAAACCAATGTCCCGATTCAAATGAAAGGCCAACACCATCTTTGGCAAAAAGGATGGAACAGGTCGTAACAGGACCCTGTCGTGGTGAAGGATCAAGTACGGTTCCCTGCACGAAAGGGCCACCAACTTCGACACCCTTCTAGCCAAGGTGATGGCCATCAGGAAAGCTAGCTTGTGTAACAGCAAGGCTAATGGAATTTCGTTGATAGGCTCAAACGGTTGTTTCTGTAACACAGTCCCAAGTCCACATAGGTGACCTAATGGGGGGAAGCAAACGAGTTACCCCCTGCATACAGGTTCGGCTCAGTGAATTGGAGGCTAAGGGCCTTTGGAAGAATATTGACAAGGCCGGAATCTAACCTCTGATTGTACTCAAAGCCAATCTTATTTCCACAGCCGACTGTAGTAAAAAGACAATTCTCCCAATCACCAAGCAATATAAGTCTTCCAGACCTTATAATAGATCTTCCTAATGACTGCATTCCTGGCATTCACTAGGGTAAACACCACCGGTCTGGAGATGCCACGAACCTTTAACATCCTGGCTTCAATAGCCATGCCGACAAATCAAGAGACTGTCAATTGGGGGGGAATATAGGACCCTGAAACAGTAGATTGGGGCGGCGCAAAAGCGTCCATGGCCCGTCTATTGCCAATCTCACGATCTCTGGGAATCAGGGCCTTCTGGGCCAGGCTGGTGCCACCAGGATGACTGGAACACCCTCTCTCCGAATCCTGAGCAACAAATGTGGAAGAAGAGGAATTGGGGGGAAGCATAAACCAGAGAGAACTGGCTCCATGGGACTACTAGAGCATCGGCTCCGATTGCCAGAGGATCCCTTGTTCGGGAGACAAACTGCTGTAGATTTTTGTTGAACCTGAATGCCAGTAGATCGACCTCTGGGCATCCCAAACGCTGGCAGATTTCCTGAAACACATTAGGGATTAGGGACCATTCCCCTGGCCAGATCTGCTGGTTGCTGAGATAATCCGCCTTCCAGTTCTCTACCCCTGGGATATGGAACGCCCTTTAGAACAGCATATGTCCCTCTGCCCAGGTTAATATGTGGTTCACCTCTTGAGTTGAACAGCTCCTGGTACCACCCTGGTGGTTGATATAGGCCACTGCAGTGGCATTGTCAGACTGAACCCCGATGGGGCAGTCCTGAAGCTCCACCGTCCAGAACCATATGGCCAGATGTACCACCAGGATGTTGATGGGCGGGCTCTGCTCTTGACCATCTCCCCTGTGTTGTGAGCCCCTTCAGGGTCGCTCCCCAGCCCGAGAGACTGGCATCTGTGGTCAGTACTCTCCAAGACACTGGGAGGAAGGATCTTCCCTTTTGCAGGTTTTGATCCTACAACCACCAGTTTAGACTTAAGCGCGCCCGGGGAGATAAGGGCATGGGGTAATCCAGGGCTTGTGCTCTCCAGTTCCAAGCCAACAAGATGCTTTGTTGCATAGGCCTGGAATGGAATTGAGTGTAGGGAACTGCCTTGAAGGAGGACACCATCCTTCCCAGAAGACTCATACAGAGCCGAATGGATGGTTGCCTGGTGCCCCTTACCTGACGCACCTGATCCTTCAGGGCTCAGATTTTTACGGGTGGCATAAATACCTTTACCTGGACCGTATCCAGGATCAGACCTAGATACTTGATACTCTGAGCTGGTCTCAAGGCTGACTTTTCAGTATACATAACCCAGCTGAGGTTTTCTAATACCGCACTGTGCAGGCTACACTGTGTTCCATGGCCAGTAGTGAGTGATCTCTGAGAAGGCGGTCATCCAAGTATCGGAGCACCAAGATCCCCTGGGCCCTTAAAAGACCCAGTACAGGTGCTAGGATCTGTGTAAACACCCAAGGTGTTGTGGGCAAGCCGAGTTGGATTAACAGATGTTGGTTCAGGGATCTTAGGTTCAAGATTGGCCTTATGTTTCCATTTGGATTCAGAACCCTGAACAGGTTCAAATAAAAGCCTGTGCCTGTTTCTGACACTGGAGCCTGTATGATCTCTCCCTGATGCACTAACTGCTCTAGTGCTTGAAACAATACATTTATTTTTGGAGGATCTGCAGGAATGTTGGATCTTAGAAACCTCTGAGGAGGAAATCTCCGTAATTCCAGCTTGTAATTGCGGGACACTGTTGAGGTGACCCACTCGTTCTGCACCACTGTTCTCCAAACGTCTGCAAATTGAAGAAGCCTTCCCCCCACCCGATAGCGGAGGGCTTGGTGCCGGGTTTAGAAGAGTTCTGGACCCAGGGTTTTTTCTGGCCCTGGCGCCCTGTTGGCAAGTCCCCTCGGTTTTAACGAGGGACGCCTGGTCCTTCTCTTTTACAGAAAGTAAAAGAACCCTTTCCTCCAAAAAACTTTTGGATGTATTTGTCCAGATCACCACTAAGCAAATGTTTCCCATGCAAGGGGAACCCTTCCAATAACTTCTTACAGGGAAGCCTCGGCTGACCATTTCTTAAGCCACACAATTCTGCGCATGTGTACAGACAGGAGAGCCAAACGAGAAACCTGATATATAGAATCCTTTAAGGCATCTACAGCAAAACACAGCGCTCAAGGAATAGCTGCCCGATTTTCAGCAGGATCGTCTTCCTGGTTAGGCCTGTCAGGCCGTCTGACCTGATTCTTTAAGGACTGGCAGACTCCAATTGCTGCAACAGTTGCTGAATAGCTAAACTGGCCAAAAATAAGTAAGCCTTTAATAATAACGCCAGTTTATTGTCAACAGGGTCTTTCAAGCCCTGTGCGTTATCCACTGGACAAGTTAAGTTCTTGTTTAAGGAAGAGACTGTCGCATCTACGGCTGGCATGCTCCATTTCTTAATGAACATTTCCTCCATAGGGTATAAAAGGTAAAACCTCTTAGGAGGAACAAAAATCTTGTCAGGATGTTCCCAATCAACATACACCGCCTGTTCCAACAGCAGGTGTAAGGGGAAAGCCTGTGCAGCCCAAGGCTTCAGGAACCCCAAAGAGGACAAGGAAGGCTCAGAAGCCGCTGTAGGAGGTAACTTAAATGCAGAACAAATCATCTCAATAAGAGGCTGGATCAAAAGCCTTTGCGACTGAGAGGCTGATATCAACTGCACATCTTCTGGCCCAGATTCCTCAGAAGCAGATTCATCTGCCGGGCCTTCTCCCAAGTCCTTAGCATCTAGCTCTTCCCCTTCCTCAACTCATTTGTCACTCTTCTTGCCACCCTGTGGGATGGAGGCAATCATGTGCTCTAACCCACCTAGGGCTGAGGACAGTTCATCCCTGGTGAGAAAGGCTGAAGCAGCAGATGGTAGGCACAAAACCAGACAACGCAGCGGTTCAGATTGCCCGGAAGCCTCTGGTCTCTCAGGGGATACAACATAGGGTTTCAACTAGGCTCCTCAGGAGCTACTGATGACATAGGTGTGCCCTTCCCTGTAGTGTTAGCCCCGTTCCTCTTTTTTGAAGCCACAAAAAGAGAGTACTTGGGTTTACTATTTTACTCCACAAGGGAGACCCTTTAATAGGGCTCACCAAGCCCCTATGCAACAATCCTGCTTAGCACTTTAGCTTGCCAACCAACACCTGGTGACCAAGGTGATCCGGGGTACGGAGGAATAAACTGACAAAAGCGCAAGGTTTTCAGAGCCTGCTCTGTGTCCCACAGCTGTCCCCTGGAAGTGCAGCATGTTAGCCACTCTTTTTTTAACAGTAAAAGAGTTTTTATTAAAATAAATCAAATATCCAGATACACAAATTACATATCAAAACAAAAAATCATTGAATACACGCTTATCAGCGACATAACACATTAATGAGCATCAGGGTGAATAAGTGAGAGCGATCACTCTCTAGAGCAATCAAAAAGTTGCAAAGACGGGTAAGTGTGAATGTGCATACTTCAATTTTAGATAACAAGGAAGAACAAAGCAAAAATTACCCTCTTATAGATTTCCAATAAGTCAGATAGGGAGGTGAGGCCGGGGGGGCATAAGTCCCATCCCATCCTCTCCACCAGATCGATAGGAAGGTTGCATACACACAAACCCCCTAGGAGCATCTCTCGATCTGGCCATCCCATATTTTGTGGAATTTGTGGGGACAATTTCTGTTTTCATAGGTTAATCTATATAGGGGCAGGGCCTTGTTAACCGCTTGTATCCAGGAATTTATGGTGGGGAGCTCCGTGACCTTCCATCTAAGCAGGATCTCTCTCCGAGCATAAAATAGAGCGTAGGTGATGCATAGCTTAATGTATCTATCTCCCTCAACATTCTCGAGATAACTCAGCAGCATAATCATAGGGTCTAGGGGCAAATCCACCGTGCTCACATCAGAGAGAGTCTCCGCCACACCCGTCCAGCACAGCCTTAACCCAGGGCACAACCAGACCATGTGGAGGAAATCTCCCGTGCCCGCCAGACAACGAGTGCACTGCGGGTCCAGGGACGGGTATATGCCAGCCAGCCTCTGAGGAGTGTAGTAAGCCCTATGTACAAACTTTAGTTGAATGAGCCTATCCCTAGCCGATATCATCGCTGGGATAAATGTCGTCAGACATTCCTCCCATTCCTCGTCACCCAAGCCCGGAATGTCAGCCTGCCACTTATCCCTCGACCTATTGGGTTTACTGTCATACTCAAGCATAAGGTACAAGTATAAGATATAAGTATAAGAGAAGATAGGGGTTTTGTTTGCCCATGGTGCCGGACGTCAATAGCCTCTCAATGAAATACGATTCCAAAACGATTAGTTCTGGGAACTGGGCCTGATAGGCATGTCTAAGTTGCCAGTACCTAAAGAGGAAGCTCAAAAAAAAAAAAAAAAAAAAAAGGAAGCTCTGCGGGAGTGCAAATGCATTCTGCAGGTCTCGGAAGGGTCTCAGCTTGCCACCCGCCACGATATGTTTCAAGTTGACAATACCCTTACACGCCCAATCCACCGGATCAGGGATCTGAGTGAAATGTGCCAATTTAGGGTTACCCCAAAGCGGTGCATGCAGCGAAACAGTATTCGCCTTCTGAAATGGTCTCCTAGAGCGTTCCCAGACATTGATCGTCACCCTCAACGGTCCCATCAGCAGGTATGGGGCCCTCCTTCCCCTAAATACCAAATTTGATAGGGCAGCATAGGAGCCTACTACTGCGGCCTCCAAATTCACCGCGGGGTTGGATCTGGGCTGGGAGAACCACCAACGGACAGTCACAAGGACCGCTGCCCAATAATATATCAGGAAGTTGGGCAGGGCCAAGCCTCCAGATGAAAGTGGCAGGTACAGGATACATTTAGCCACCCTTGGCGTCTTCCCAGCCCAGATAAAGGACACCACCAAACTCTTAAGTCTCCGGAAAAAATTTATCGGAATATGGGTAGGTGCGTTCCTGAAAAAATATAAAAACCTTGGTAGGTACATCATTTTTACTAAGTTGGCTCGACCAACCGGGGAGAGTGGTAGGGCCCTCCAGGCGGTGCAGTTCTGCGTAAACCTCGCGAGCACTGGGTTCAGGTTTTTTCCCACATAATCAGCCAATTTGGCAGTAATTCTAATCCCTAAATAGGTGAACTCCTCCACCCACCGCAAGGGGGTAAGCGTGTCCACCCGGGGGATCGATGGGTGGAGAGGGAACAGAACCGACTTATCCCAATTCATACATATGCCAGAATAGGTGGCAAATTGTTTGAAAATCTCTAACGCCGAATGCAGTGAGGTGTTTGCGTTGGAAAGATACAACAGGGTGTCATCAGCATATAAAGAAAATTTTTCAGTCAGGGGGCTCACTCTAATGCCAACCACGGACTCCGCGGAGCGGAGCAGGATGGCAAGGGGCTCCAAGACCAGGGTGAAAAGGCCGGGAGAAAGTGGGCACCCCTAACGGGTGCCCCTCTCAAGAGGGAACACCACTGACAGATTTCCGTTCGTGCAGACCCGCGCTCTTGGGTGGGCATAAAGAAGTCTCAGCCAGGCGAAGAAGCGGGGCCCGAATCTGAACCTAGCCAGGACCTCCCACAGGTGCCTCCACTCAACGGAGTCGAAGGCCTTCTCTGCGTCAAGAGAGGCCACGTCTCCGGAGTTGTCGGAAGATGCCAGATCAATGTGGGTATGTAATCTCCTGATATTGATATCAGTCCCTCTCCCAGGCATGAAGCCGGTTTGATCTGGGTGGATCAGGGCCGTTCTAACCGTACTGAGCCTGTTAGCCAAAACTTTGGTTAAGACCTTGGCGAGGAGGGAAATAGGACGATAGGATGAGCATTGCGAGAGATCCTTCCCCTTTGGTATAACTACTATGACCGCATCACTCATCGAGTCGGGCAAGGTCTCCTGAGTCAAAGAGTGAGTCAGTGTACTCTGGAGTCTAGGAGCTAGCTCCTCCTGGTATAGCTTGTAGAATTCAACCGGTACGCCATCAGGGCACGGTGTTTTCCCCGTCTGCATGGCATTTATTGCCTTGCAAATCTCTTCTGATGTGATAGGGGCGTCTAGTTTGGTGGCATAGGATGTAGTCAATCGGGGAATGTCCACTAAGTCCAGGTACCTCCCCAGGTCTTCTGTCTCATATGCTACCCGGGATCTATAGAGTTACCTGTAGTACTCTACAAAGCAACGGTTAACTTCATCAGGGTCGGAAACTAGAACTCCACTTTCGTCTCGGATTTGAGCTATGGACACCCCCCCCGCCTGCTCCTGAGCCATCCAGGCCAAAAGGCGGCCCGTACGCTCCACTTCAAAAATGCGCTGGCTTTGGTGAAGTAGCTTTTTTTGGGTCAAGTCAGTCCGCAGCAAAGTACTTGCCTGGTTAGGTCCTGGAGGACAGCATAGTGCTTGGGGTCTTTCGTCCTAAGATTTTCCTGCCTAATCGACTCGGCCTCAGCCCTGGTGAGCTCCGCTTTGCGGCCGTTGCGGACTTTGGCAATAATGGTCATATATTGACCCCTGGTGTGTGCCTTAAGGGCATCCCATACAGTGTTGGGGTCCGCCGAACCCGGGTTGGTCGCCCAGTACCCAGCCATTTCGACCCTGAACCTCGGTTCCACCTGTGGATCCGAGACCCAATATCTGGACAATCGCCAGAGAGACTCCGCCGGAGCCCGCTGGAGTTCCAGAGTGAGCAACAGCGCGGCATGGTCAGAGATGCCTCTGGGGAGGATCCTGACCTCCCTCACTCTATCCAGAACCGGTCCCGCCATGTAGGCAAGATCTATACGTGAGAACGCTCTATGTGTTGCCGAATGGCAAGTGAAGGCATTGGTAGTGGGGTGCCTCCAGCGCCATGCGTCCGTAAGTCCATAAGTCAGGGCCAAGGTATCCAATTCCTGATGGGAACCATGGCTAAGGTTAAGTCTATCCATGTCTGGATTCGGGACCAGGTTAAAGTCCCCCACCATTACAATTCTATCTGTCGGGAACTGCGCAACTTTGGAGATAATCTGGTGAAGCAGGGACACAGAGACTGGCGGCGGCATACACAACCCCACAATAATCCAAGGCATTCCCCAAATTTGAGCATAGAGGATAACATACCGCCCGTTTGAATCCAGGACCAAGTCTAGGAAAGCAACCGGAAGGGATTTAAGTACCAGCACGCTAACTCCTCTAGCCAGGTTCGAGTATGTGGAGTGATAGTGGTGTCCCACCCATGGCTTTTTCAAACTCAGCGTCTTGTGCCCCACCAGATGAGTCTCCTGGAGAATGCAAATGTGTGGGTTATGCTGTTTGATAAATTGGAACACCAGGGACCACTTAATCGGGGAGTTCAGGTCGTGGGTGTTCTAAGACAAAACGTTAAGTAATGCCACGCCCCCACCCCGTTTTACCAGTGGGTTCCTACACTAACCTTAGAGTGAAGGCTCCTATCTCAAACCATGGAAGCCAACGCCTCTCTTTATGGGAGACCAGAGGACACATCCCATGGATCAGGTGGACACTGATTTGGGGTAATTAAGGAGGATGGCGTTCTCCAGCCCAAAAGGTCTGGTCAGGACCTCTCAGCATACAAAAAAATACATATTTGGGGGGAACACCCTACCAAACGCATGGTGCTGCTTAAGCACTTCATGGCCATTTAGTGTGACCAAACCCCCATATTTTTGCATTTTTTGCTATATACGTTTAGATGCTTTTAAACAGCCTGGTAGGAGTATGTATCATGTGTGCGCTGTAATATGTGTTTTTTGTCTATTGGTCTTACAAGCAGCACCATGCGTTTGGTAGGGTGTTCCCCCCAAATATGTATTTTTTTGTATGCTGAGAGGTCCTGACCAGACCTTTTGGGCTGGAGAACCCCATCCTCCTTAATTACCCCCAATCAGTGTCCACCTGATCCATGGGATGTGTCCTCTGGTCTCCCATAAAGAGAGCCGTTGGCTTCCATGGTTTGAGATAGGAGCATTCACTCTAACGTTAGTGTAGGAACCCACTGGTAAAACAGGGTACTTTGCAGCAGTCAGTGGGCTTAAGCACTTCATGGCCATTTAGTGTGACCAAACCCCCGTATTTTTGCATTTTTTGCTATATACGTTTAGATGCTTTTAAACAGCCTTGTAGGAGTATGTATCATGTGTGCGCTGTAATATGCGTTTTTTGTCTTGGTCTTACAAGCAGCACCATGCGTTTGGTAGGGTGTTCCCCCCAAATATGTATTTTTTTGCCTGTCGGTTGTGGGGCAGGCGAGGCCATGACATGCGCTGCACGTGTGTGGGCCAGCAAGCGGCGGCTTGTGTGCTGCTGCGGGTTTATGCTTCTTCTGGGCCGATTGTTTGCCCTTTTTCATCGCCCGACCGGGGCTGGAGAAGCTGGTATCAGGTAGCGGCTGCCGATCCACATCCAGGTGTTCCGAAGCAGGATAGATGGAGGATTTAATCGCCAGACCCGGGAGCTCTGCTAAAGAACGTCTGCTCCCGGCGCCATCTTGGACACGCCCCCATGTTAGCCACTCTTAGCTTAAATAAAATGGCTGTGTGCTGGGATGTTTTGCAACTGCACGCGCAGTCATGGTCCCGTGCACGAAATTAATCTTTGCGTGCGAACCATCCACAAGAAAGCAGCCAAAACAAGAAAGGTACTCTTTCTTTACCCAAAACACCAGCACCTAGCCCAAACTTCCCCCAGGGGTCACCACTACACAGGTGTCCAGCCTTAGCTAGATTGACAGATTGTTATACATATGGGGAACCACATAGGTAAAAAAGGGGGAATTTCACTTACCCGTCCAGGCGCAGGGCAGCCTTAGAAATTAAGAGCCCAATCTTCACCAATCACGGCAGGTTCTGTCACTTTGGGGACCTTCAAGGACTGGGTACCCTTTTCATCTTTTAGGGTCCACTCCCTTGGATCTGTACAGCACCCTGCAGGAATGCCTTAGCTCTGTGGTGTCCAGGATGCCACTACTCAGGGTCCAGCACCCGGAGGTCGCATTACAGGCAAAACCTCGCCAGATCGTTGCGTCTTCTTTGCGAGGCTCAGGTACCATTTATCTAAGCTTATAGGCCTGTTTCAAATGGATCAGATCGGTCACTCCCTTGATTTATTTTAGAACCGTGCTGGGACTCAAGACATGGAGCTTGAGAGAGCTCAAACGTGCCCATCCACCTTGCAGACACTGGTAAAAAACTGAAGTACTTCCTCTATGGGAGGGGTTATATATGGGATCATTTCCTGTCTAAAGACCTTTGGTCTACCAGTGTCCATTCACCTGGAGATGGAGTATAACCCAGTAAGGAATAATAGCCTCCCTGTGTCCCATGATGTATAAAAAAATAAAATTGCGTTTAAAGGACCGATGCACAAATACAGTGTGATATAAAATATTGCAACCACCATTTTATTCTCTAGGGTCTCTGCTCTCTCTCTCTATCTATCTATCTATCTATCTATATATATATATATATATATATACTGTCTTGCTAATAAGTTTACACACCCTGGCAGAATTTATGATTTCTTGGCCATTTTTCAGAGAATATGAATAACACAAAAACATTTATTTCACTCATGGTTAGTGTTTGGCTGAAACCATTTATTATCAATCAACTGTGTTTACTCTCTTTAAATCATAATGATAACAGAAATTACCCAAATTACCCTGATCAAAAGTTTACATACCCTGGAGATTTTGGCCTGATAACATTCTCACAAGTTGACACAAAGGGATTTGAATGGCTATTAAAGGTAACCAACCTCACCTGTGATCTGTTTGGTTGTAATTAGTATGTGTGTATAAAAGGTCAATGAGATTCTGGATTCCTGACAGACCCTTGCATCTTTCATCCAGTGCTGCACTGACGTTTCTGGAGTCATGGGGAAAGCAAAAGAATTGTCAAAGGATCTGTGGGAAAAGGTAGTTGAACTGTATAAAACAGGAAAGGGATGTAAAAAGATATCCAAGGACTTGAGAATGCCAACCAGCAGTGTTTAGTTGATCTACTTGACCGTTTTAGTTGATTTACTTGACCGTGGTTTTGTTTCAATAGAACCCCTCATTTTCCATTTCTTGATTAGCGTTTGAACACTGCTGGTTGGCATTCTCAATTCCTGATGAGATGAGGAGACCAAAATTGAGCTTTTTGGCCACAAACATAAATTCTACATTTGGAGAGGAGTCAACAAGGCCTGTGAAACACGGAGGTGGATTGCTGATGTTTTGGGGATGTGTGAGCTACAAAGGCACAGGAAATTTGGTCAAGTCGACCTGTCGTTGGCTACAGCAGAATAAATGAAAGTCCTGGAGTGGCCATCTCAGTCTCCTGACCTCAATATCATTGAGCCACTCTGGGGAGATCTCAAACGTGCAGTTCATGCAAGACAGCCCAAGAATTTCCAGGAACTGGAGGCTTTTGCCAAGAGGAATGGGCAGCTTTACTATCTGAGAAGATAAAGAGCCTCATCCACAAAAGACTTTAAGCTGTCATTGATGTTAAAGGTGGCAATACACGGTATTAAGAACTGGGGTATGTAAACTTTTGTTCAGGGTCATTTGGGTAGTTTAAGCAGTGAGTGTACAGCTTGTATAACAGTGTAAATATACTGTCCACTCAAAATAATTGTGAAAAATAAGTTAAAATGCAAATTGGGTCTAAAGTGTCAATATTTTGTGTGGCAACCCATTATTTTCCAGCACTGCCTTAACCCTCTTGGGCATGGAGTTCACCAGAGCTTTACAGGTTGCCACTGGAGTCCTCTTCTACTCCTCCATGGTGACTGAACTGGTGGATGTTGCGCTCCTCCACCTTCTGTTTGAGGATGCCCCACAGATGCTCAATAGGGTTTAGCTCTGGAGACATGCTTGGCCAGTCCATCACCTTTACCCTCAACTTCTTTAGCAAGGCTGTGGTTGTCTTGGAGGTGTGTTTGGGGTCGTTATGTTGGAATACTGCCCTGTGGCCCAGCCTCCAAAGGGAGGGGATCATGCTCTGCTTCAGTATGTCACAGTACATGTTGGCATTCAGGGTCCCCTCAATGAACTGTAGCCCCCCAGTGCCAGCAGCCCCAGACCATGACACCCCACCACTACGCTTGACTGTAGGCAAGACACACTTGCCTTTGTACTCCTTACCACCACCACACCATGACACCATCTGAACCAAATACGTTTATCTTGTTATCATCAGACCACAGAACATGGTTCCAGTAATCTATGTCCTTAACCTGCTTGTCTTCAGCAAACTGTGGGCTTTCTTGTGCATCATCTTTAGAAGAAGCTTTCTTCTGGGACGACAGCCAAGCAGACCAATTTGATGCAGTGTGCTGCATATGGTCTGAGCACTGACAGGCTGCCCCCCCCCCCCCCCACTGGCAGCACTCATATGTCTATTTCCCAAAGATAACCTCTGGATATGACGCTGAGTTGTGCACTCAACCCCTTTGGTTGACCATAGCGAGGCCTGTTCTG
Organism: Glandirana rugosa; assembly: GCA_018402905.1. Classification (NCBI taxonomy): domain Eukaryota; kingdom Metazoa; phylum Chordata; class Amphibia; order Anura; family Ranidae; genus Glandirana; species Glandirana rugosa. Next base: position 303,354 of record BLSH010114007.1, on the reverse strand, counting down.
ACTGGAATCTGTCCTAATAAACTGCTGTATGGTCTTGGACACCGTGCTGCTGCTCAGTTTCAGGGTCTTGGCAATCTTCTTATAGCCTAGGCCATCTTTATGTAGAGTAACAATTTTTTTTCAGGATCCTCAGAGAGTTCTTTGCCATGAGGTGCCATGTTGAACTTCCAGTGACCAGTATGAGAGCGATAACACCAAATTTAACACACCTGCTCTCCATTCACACCTGAGATCTTGTAACACCAACAAGTCGCATGACACCGGGGGAGGGAAAATGGCTAATTGGGCCCAATTTGAACATTTTCACTTAGGGGTGTATTCACTTTTGTTGCCAGTGGTTTAGACATTATTGTCTGTGTTGAGTTATTTGGAGGGGTCAGAAAATGTACACTGTTATACAAGCTGTACACTCACTACTTTACATTGTAGCAAAGTGTCATTTATTCAGTGTTGTCAGATGAAAAGATATAATGAAATATTTACAAAAATGTGAGGGTTGTACTGTTTTGTGAGAAACTGTGTGTGTGTGTGTGTATATATATATATATATATATATATATATATAAGTCCAGGATTGCTGCACACAACTTCTTTAAATTATATTTATATATATATATATATATATATATATATATATATATAGTCATGGCCCTACGACCGAGATGGATGTGGATCACATAAACACGAGGCAAGACTTACAACATAACAGAGACCTGAGGTGTGCTTGGTGTTCTGGCTGGTACGCCAAAAAAGGGGGCATACCCTAGGTAAGTAATGGATGTTTTATGAGAGAATGTAATGAGAAGTGCCCTAAAAAAGGGGAGATGGGCGGGCAGGAATCACACACTGGAACGGACAAATAGCAGGGCTGAGTGGGCTGCTTAAATAGTCTCCAGGCTCCTCCCATAAATTCAGGCCATCTTTGCTGGCCTTCCTATTTATGGTCATCGCCCTATGACCGAGATGGATGTGGATCACATAAACACGAGACAAGACTTACAACATAACAGAGACCTGAGGTTTGCTTGGTAGTCTGGCCGGTACGTGAGAAAAGGGGGAAAAAGTATTTGGTTAGGGAAATATTCCTTTAATGGTTCTGTTATCGTTCGGCAAGTTTGGTGAGGGCTTGGGCCATTTTTGTCTAAGGATTTGGAATATATCTTGCGAAACCTGCGGACTTCCACCTACCTAATTTCTTGATCACGTGGCCTGGTACTCCATGCTGAGACGCAACTGAGGCTGCTACAATCCGAAAAGAATGTCCCGAGTACTGCCCGGGGTCAAGACCCAAGTTACTCAGCAGGATCCTGATGTGCCTGATGAACTGGCTGCCACTCTGGGCTAGTTGGGAAAGGCAATAGTAGACTAGAGTCTCATTGGCTAGGCAAGGACAGAAACCGGTCGAGCACCATAACTGGGCACCAAGCATTATTAGTCTGAAGGAGATTTGATATCAAATCTGGTCCAGACTGACGAGTTGGAGGATGTAATGGTTTGGAAAGTGAGTTAAGTGGCATCTGTATAGTATCTGGCTGCTGGTACCACTGACTGTGAATTCGCTAGGCCGTAGAAAGCCAGGCAGATGGCCACTTGAATCACTAAACTGGGCAAAAACCCAAGCGGGGAACCAATGAGGATTGTAGACATGTCTCTAAACAGGTGCTGGTGATAGGCAAGCGTTTGCCGTTGGCTACGGGCTGATGCTTCTGGATGACATTTGGTAGGGATCTGCTTGTGTGGGCCATAACAGAGATGGCTTTCCAGGGTCCTGAAAAGACAGAAGATGCTGGATACTGGCTAGGTATAGCCTGATAGTGTTATGAGAAAGAGCCAGCTGCATGTGGCAATACGATATGAAGGATAGGACATGCTTAATGTCACTTGTGGTTGCTCCGGGGCATTACGCTAGAAACCTGCCGTAGGTGTTCCAAGCAGTGCGATAGGCCTTCAGTGTGTCGAGAAAGCGAGTTTTTAATCCATCGTCAGCAGTGACCAAGGTGGGATAGGAGTAGTTGTTGGGTCAGCTCCGGGTTTCTGCTGAAAAAATAAACTGACATTGAAGCAGGAGTGTCTGCTGCGACGTTGCACTTGTCTGGAACATACGTGCAATGAACATTGAATTTGATACTGCAGGGAAGTTTGCCCTAGCTGCGTAGGAAAGACCCGATGGGGAGAGACCTACCTTGTTAATAATTTGGGCCGTAGCCTGGTTGTTTGTGATGAAGACTGCTGTTTGTCCTGTCTAGATATGGCGCCAGGCCTGAGCTGCTGCCACGGTGGGATGGAGTTAAAAGGGGGAGTGAAAAACCGGGGATCCAAAGGATTTCTGGCGGCCATAGCCCTGCAAACCAGTGATGGCCAAAATTATAGCGAGACCTGTGGAGGCTGCAGCATCCGTAACTACCTGAGGTGATAAGCTGCTAATGGAATAACATGGATATGCTGTTTCTAATTTGCAAGGAGTTTGTCCCATATTGTCAAATCCACTAAACTGCTGTGTTCAGCCCGAGAACTTGATTGAGGTCTTGTACCTAATAGAAGAACCAAGAGGCGCGCCCCTCTGGGCCTTCCACTTCATGCTTTGCTATGGACTTGTAGAGGGTGAAAACAAGGGGGTGCAAATGTTTAGAGGAGTCACAGTGGTAGGATAGAGACATTTCAGAGAAGACAAAATTTCGTACTTCACCTTCCGGGTCTCCCCGCGCGGAGAACCAAGAAGATAATCCATGTTCTGGAGTTAGTTCAAGA
>BLSH010114007.1:282171-297411 GCA_018402905.1 Glandirana rugosa | reverse complement strand
GGCTATGCAGACGAGGGTTCTAACCATGCGTCTTATTACAACCTCCCTTATGGTTGATAAGACCACCGGGGTCAAACCGGGGCCGCGTGGACCATGCGGTTGCACCACGTTTACCACCGTCTGCGGGGGACCGCAGAGGGCGACTCTCTACTAGAAGACAGAGTTCCTGGGTATAACGTGGGACGGAATGGGAGCGACCGAAACTGCCGAACCGATAACTCAGGGTCCACGACTCCCTATCCCCTCAGCGGCTGAGGCATTAGGGATGAGACAACTTTCGAGCGTTCACGTGAAGAGCGTTCTAAATAGAGGCGTGGACCTTCCGAATGTAACGAACCACGCTTTACGGAGTCGGCGACTCCCCTATCCCTCAGCACCTGGGACTCAATAGCCAAGCCGTCAAAGCCAGCGAGGGTAAGGCAGGGTGCAATATGGGTCCTTGAGACAGAAGATCATCTCTCAGCGGGAGACGCCAGGGGGCGTCTGCCACCATTTGCACCACGTTGGCGTACCAGGTGCGCCGGGGCCAAACTGGGGCCACCAGAATAGTTGGTATTCCCTCCAACATTATTCTGCGTACCAATCTTGGGAGCAGACGTATCGGAGGGAAGGCGTACATATAAAAAAAAAAAAAAAAATGGTCATAATAGGACCGCAGTTCCCTACAGCAGGGAAGCCAGGTCAACTCCTTGCGAACTAGGCATTGAAACTGAAGAGCTACACTGTGAGGGGGTTTGATGTAGGAAGAGAGGACGGCCCCCAGGGGAGGGGCCAGCTGATTCTTTTCCCTGCCTAGTTAACTCCTAGTGGGACGAACATAAAACCCCACAAAGTCAATGAAGAGCTGCGTCTGTCAGTGAACGTAAGGAGAAATCTATGTTTTGTCTAAGTTTATGTACCAATACATTTTGATATACTTTTTATATCCCATTTTGTCAGTGCCTTAAAAGTCCCATTACCAGGGGTACTCCCTTGCTTGTATAGTAGCGAGGTACTGGTTATGATCAAACTCAACCGGAAACCTATGATTGGGGTGACATAATGCAAAATGTCCTTTTTTTTTTGTGTAAAGGGGGCAAACTGCCCATCTCTGTGTGGTTGGCCCTGGTGAAGATGCAATTCCTGTTTTTTACCTGGGGGAGATACATACAACCTGGTGCAGGATGGGACCTGAACTCAACTGACCTGAAGGGAGAATGATAGAGAAAAAAAAGATGAATGATTTGCATGCCACTGGAGAGGAGTGGACATGATGTGTGACTGTTGTGTGCCACTGGCACGTGTATTACAAGGGGCTGAGCTAAGGAACGTACTTGCTGTGATTGCAAGAAGTTATGCTTGCATGCGTCTTTGCAATGATTGCAAAATAAGTTATGCTTGTGTGCGTACTTGCAATGTTTGCAAGAAGTTGTGTCTTTATGCGTGACTGCAAGAAGTTCTGCTGTGCAGGGGAGAAGTATCACTGAGCTTTATCTGCAGTGACTGTTCATAAGCTGTATTTCAGTATCAGGGATTGCAAGATGTAGTGCAGTTGTAGACGTGCTTGCAACGATTGCAAGAGTCTGAGCAGTTGTTAACTTGCAACTATTGCAAGAAAAAGAATCTACTGATAGGCGAAAAGATAAAAGGATAGGTGAAATATGAATATGCAGGACTGCAACTGACTTCTAACCAGTAACAGCTGTTAGGATAGTGTAAGGGATGTATCCGATGTAACCCGGTGTGTGCAGTACATCAGGTGCGAATCGTTGTGCCGCTGATACGACTAGATTCGACATGGTGTGTGAGGTAATGATATAAACTGATGTATACCAGAGTGTGTAGCGCATTGGGACAAACCGTTGTGCCGCCATTGCAACTAGGTTCGAACCGGTTGTGGTAGAAATGAAAAATAATTTGCGAGCTATTTGTAAGGAAACTACATGAATGAAAAACGTTGTTGCGACTAGGTTTGAACCAGATGAAATAATTAAGGAAATGTCATGAACCAATGTATACCGGCATGCGTTGTGCCGCCGGTGCGACTAGGTTCGAACCGGGCTTTAGTAAGTATACAATGGATGCAATACAGATTGGTTGTATGGACATGATGTGTACCAATACGGATCGTTGTGCCGCTGGCGCGACTAGTTTAGAACCGGGCTGAGAGGAGTATAAAAATGGATCCGTAATGAATCAGACACAGGGTAGGACAGAACCGATACGAATCGGTAAAAATAGTAAATGACATGGACTGATATGAATCGTTAGGTGGGGTAAATGATACGAGCAGAGTATTTTTACATGAAACTGTACAAATCGGTTGGAGGGTAAGTGCCATGAGCCGCTATGAAACAGTTGTAGGGTATGGCATGAACAGATGCAAATTGGTAGGTAGGGAATGGTACGAAAAGAGGAAATGGGATGCGAATCGGTGTTTGAAATGCATCCGATACAACCGTTGTGCCGCCAATACGACTAGGCTCGAACTGGACTGCAGCAAGTATGCAAATCGGTTGTGGGGCGAAATAACATGGCCGATGCGAATTGGTTGTAGTGTGCATGAAAGGAATCCAATGTGATCGGGCTACAGGGTAATGCAATGGATCTGAATTGGCTGTAGAGTGTTTCTTTTTTGTGCGTTTTTTAAATTTTTTTTATAAAGCATGTTTAACCTTGGCAGGATGGAACAACCTGAACTCAACTGACCTGACAAGAGACATGAGTGACAGAACAGTGTGCCACTGGAGATAATGTGTGGTAGGATCGTTTGCCACTGGAGATGTGCTTGCAACGATTGCAAGAAAAGTAGTCTCAGTGGGGAGGCTAAAACAAGGACTCCGGTCGGAGTATGTGAAGCTGGAGTATCGTGTGTGATTAGGAAAGTGGGACGTATAAATGGTCCAAGTAGCGACTGGTTGTTTGTGGCAGGGGCCCCACGAAGGAGGCTGAGCTGCAGGAAGCTTGGGTGTGTGTAACAACTGGAATCAACTTTCATTACGCCAAGGATATGAAACACTGTGTCGCTGCAGCGACCAGGATTCGAATCGGCCCATCGCAAAGTGTTAGGGTGTCACCCCTCCTCCAAACTGAACACATACCAACCACCAAAGCTCTAAGGCTAATCAAGTGCAGACAAGGCACCAGGTGGGTCTAATTACCACCTGAATCAGCCACAGAACCAATGCAAACAATGCATGCTTATCTCCAAATGGATGAGGCGGCAGCCCCCATAGACAGTAAATCCTATGAGACACGAAGTTGTGCGATATCGGACAACGACAGACAGTGACTTGGAAGCTTGGATCTACGAACAAATCATATGTTGTGGATGGCATGACAAAACAAGGCAGAGGGGACCTACAATCCTTCTACGCCTGTGCCGAACTATGTCAAGACACGAGTGGCAGCAATTTGGAAACAGCAAGTATGAAAGGGATGCAAGATAGGAAATGTATCAAATTGTAACAGTGCATATGAAATTAAAAGGTTTTTTTTTTTTTTTTTTTCCCTATGAACTTGTGAGCGTTATTGTAAGGTAGTGACATGAACCGATGTGTACCGGTATGCGTAGTGCATCGGAACAAACTGTTGAGCCGCTGATGAGACTAGGTTCGAACCGGGGTGAGGTAGAATGAATGAATGTAGGAGATTGTTTGTTAGGAAATTACATGAACCGATGTATACCGGTATGCATAATGCATCGGAAGGAACAGTTGTGCCACTGATGTGACTCGGTTCGAACCGGGGTGTAGTAGAATGAAAGAATGTATAAGAATTGTTTGTAAGGAAATGACATGAACTGATGTATACCGGTGTGCGTAGTGCATCGGAACGAACCGTTGTGCCGATGATGCGACTGCGTTCGAACCAGGCAGTGGTAGCAGGAAGGGAACTTGTGAGTTATCTGTAAGGCAAGTGACATGAACCGATGTATGCGTAGTGCAATGGAAGGAACCATAGTGCTGCTGATGTGACTCGGTTCGAACCGGGGAGATGCGACGGTAAGAAGCCTGAATGGCGTGGCACTGTACGTAACGAATGCAAGGAACTACTGAGATATTTTTTTTGAAACCACGACTGCGTGTCGTAAACTCACAAACGATTTGTAAGTTCCGTTCCTACCTACGAACAGTGAGCAAGAACTGCCGACAAAGACCACGAATTGAGAACCCGCAACACAATGCACAGACTGACGAACATGAAGTGAGCTGGGAAGAGCCAGCCCAGTGACATGTGCTATCATGCACTGGAACCGACAAAGAGCAGGGCTGAGTGGGCTGCTTAAATACCCTCCGGGCCCCTCCCATAAATTCAGGCCATCTTTGCTGGCGCATATATATATATATATATATATATACATACATATATATATATATATATATATATTTGGAAGTTCTAAGTAGTTTTCTAGCAAAAAAGACTGATTTTAACTTGTAAGCAACAAGTGTCAGAAAAAGGCCTGGTCTTTAAGTGGTTAAGCCAACCTCAACTACAGACCAAAGTTCATCCTTTTGATCTAAAAGAACCAAAGATACTTTTATAGTTATAGTCCTCTCAGTGCTGAGCAATTGTTGAAAAACATTTTTTGACAGCTCTGAGCGGAGAACGGCTCTGCACTTGTCACATAAAATTGTGGAAATGCCAGATTAAGATCGTGGGGGGGTTGAATCGAGATCACAATTTTTTTTTTAAAGATTAATCATGCAGCACTAACTGGAGACGTGGTTAGAGTTGTCAGCCTATGGAAAAAGAAAGGCCACAGAAAAAGCATAAACTTGCAAAATGAACATGTAAAGAAATAAATAAAAAGATTGTACTACTAGATTTAGTAATTAAAAAGGGAGCTATTTATGGAACTTCAATATTTGGGTTACATACATTTTAAGGCCAGGGCAATATATGTATACAAAAAAACAGAAAAGATGATGCTCAGTAAGGAAAAACAAAACACCATGAAATTCATTTTCTATATTGCAGTAAAATCTACTTGAATACACTTTGAAACAAGAGTACAACAAAATAGAATATACTTCAAATATTGAATATACAAACTATTGTAGTTCATTCTGAACACTGGTACTTTATCCCCAAACCCTCCCTAAAGTGTCCCCATCATAACTTCAACAAAATAAAAGGCTCCAAAAACATCTTGCTCTCCATAAAAAAAAAAAAAAAAGGAACTCATGCGTGCAGTGACCTTTTCAAACAGATAGCAAAAATTGAAATGTATGCATGAATTGTGTGTGACGAAAGCATGTTACCCTAAAAGACTTGTTTGCCTGCTGCTGTTGTGCCCCCAATCATATCCCTCTGTTACATGAAAGGCGCTCAAATATGCTTGCAGACCATCTCAGCCACAAAGATTTAAAAAAAAAAGTCAGACTTTCATCTACCATATAAAATATGTTACAGTTAATTCTATGCCAATACTGTGCTAGGTACAAGATTTTCCTCCATATTTCTATAATATATTTATATATAAAAAGATTGCTTTACACAAAACAAGCCATTAGCTTATTTCAAGAAAAAAAATAAAATAAAACTGACTCAGTCTAAGGCTTCCATATGAAATCTGCTTTCTATTAACCCAAATCTCATTTGCACTTTTCGTTTCACAAACTTAAAACGGGAGTCTCTTATCGATCTCTCTGCATGCATCGCATTTAACATACTTGCCTTGCAGAGCTTTTAACATAGCACCGGTCAAGAGAGGGCTATTTGTACACAGTGGTATAAATTGCTGGTATTAAAAAGAAAATTATATATATTGTAAATATAAAGCAATAATAATAATAATAAAAAAGAAATTTAGAAAACAAAAAGACAAAATTTACAATTGCCACATTGACCTAATCTTGAGTTTTTACTTTGGGAAAACAAACAGCCACTCTGAAAAGTAATTTTAGTGTTCCACTTTTTTACTTAACCTAAAAAATATATATATTTATGTATTAATGAACGCTTTGGTCCCTTTTAGTTTTTGTTTTCCTTAGCTGTAATTTTATGTGTTGTTAAGAGGCATTATTCCATCAGCGTGTGGACAAAAACTCCAGTAAAATGTTCATTTCCTTTAAGCTCCTCATATACACATTGTTTGTCTTGCTTTAAAGTCTCACAGGACTCGAACCTCCTCCCTTCCCTCCAGAAAATGTTTATTTTATTGTCAGTTTGACCCAAAACACAACGGGTGGAATGTCTCACTTATCACAAACCACAGTCCCTTCTTGTTTGACAGTCACTGGCAAGGTAAGACCAGAAGAAGGAGCACTAACAACCACCACATGCGTTACTGTTTTGCCTGTGTCTGATGTTTTGTCTTCTTTCATTAATTGAAATGTTTTAATTTCTCCATCTTGCCTGCTCACCACTATGTCTGGCTTCATGTCAGGTCCTTTAATAAGGGTGCTGATGACCCGTGGTGGTGTCTGGCAACGGGCTTGTTGAGCTGGCATTGCTAGTCTCATAACAGGGGTGCCATGGGCAATTGACACAGGAGTAAGTGCTCTGACAGTCAGTGGGGTGCCCACCAGATTCAAGCCCGTTGCACCACTCAGGTTAGGCTTTGTTTGCAGATGACACTGGGTGAGCTGAGTGGTTGGGATGGTAATGATTTTGGCAGGCTGCATCGTGAACTTGTCACTTTCCGTGGAAGCTGGCATCATAGTAGGTATTGTCTGGATGACAACCTTCGGTGCTGTAGCAGATGTGGGGCTGGTGTTAGCCAACAAAGGATTTCCAGGGCTCATGGACTGGACAGCCAATGTAGATATCTTCTGTCCTAGGGAAGTCATCACAACAGGCACTTGCATTGCAACACGGACAGTCCTGTTACAAAGAAAAATATATAAAAGTCTGATCGAAAATTGAAAAAAAAAAAGTTTAAAATATAATTGTTTTTTTAGCAGCGTAAAAATGTTAATTGTATCAAATTTCAGCAGACTTCCTACTGAATCCATTTTAAATGACATACTACCAATACTTAAGACTTCTATAACTTACAAACTTAGCAATATATTTTTCATACAGTTTCTGGTGTGAAACTCTAGACAGCTTACAGGAGATAAAAAACTAACTCAAGGAATTAGAAGAAAAAAAAATAAATAAAAAAAATCTACCCTTGCAATGAAGTCCCTCTGCACTGCAAGGGTTATGTCTGGGGATATAGGAACAGGCATTCAAATTTATCCTATCCCCCACTCCAGGGCTGCTTTCCCCAAAAGGTACAGTCCGTGGAAGGTACCTCAGCATCATCACTTACATTTGGGGGGGGGGGGGCAAGCATGCAACCGTAGCCGTGAGAGGCTTGCTTAGGAGGTTGATGGGGACAAGTCGCACTGCAGGAGGGAAATCACAATAAGGTAGACATTTCTATGTTTAGTGCCTAGAGTTGGTCTTTAAAACACAGAAGAGATGATGGCAGCATTTAAAGTATATACAGTATAACCACTTCCCGACCGCCTGCCGTGTTTTCACGGCGACAGTCGGGCTGCTGTGCGCGAATCGCCGTAAAAAGACGGCGATCTGCGAACGGCCGCTAGGGGGCGCGCGCCCGCCGCACTCCTGGGAAGTGTGCCCACGGCTCGGGCGGACCCGATGTCCGCCGACGAGCCACGATGAGCGGCCACAGGCAAAGAACGGGGAACCGCCGATGTAAACACAGCGGTTCCCCATTCTGACAGTGCGGGCATGGGAGATCTACTGATCCCTGTCACTGGGATCAGTTAGATCTCTCATGCTCATGGTAGCCCAACCCCCCCACAGTAAGAACACACCCAGGGAACACAGTTAACCCCTAGATCTACCCCCCCCCAGGTTAACCCCTTCACTGCCAATGACATTTATACAGTAATCAGTGGGCATTTAAATTTCTGATCGCTGAATAAATGTCATTGGTCCCAAAAAAAGTGTAAAAAATGTCCGACATGTCCGCTGCAATATCGCAGTACCGCTAAAAATCGCAGATCGCCGCCATTACTAGTAAAAAATAAAAACCCCCAGAAATTAATTCTCATCATCCGCAAACGTGGCCACTTTTGCGCAAACCAATCAATAAACGCCAATTGTGATTTTTTTTATCACAAATATCAGGAAGAATATAAAAATCGGCCAAAACCAGTGAAAAAAAAAGGTTTATATATTTTTTTTGGATTAGAATTTTAGCAAAAAGTAAGAAATTTGGGTTTTTTTGCAAAATGGTCGCTCTTCTTTTGTTTATAGGGGGGATCAGAAATGACGCAGAGGCGATCAAATACCACCAAAGGAAATCTCTATTTGTGGGAAAAAAGGACGCAAATTTTGTTTGGGTGCAACATCGCACGACCGCGCAATTGTCAGTTAAAGCGACGCAGAGCCAAATCGCAAAAAGTTCTCTGGTCCTAAAGCTGGAAAACCTTCCCGTTGGTAAGTGGATAAAGTCTTTCTACCCCCTAACTTTGAGGTCACGTTGCTTCCTTAATCCGCGATAGATACATGTAGTATACACCCATCAACACCTCCTAGAGCAGTGTTTCCCAACCCAGTCCTCAAGGCACACCAACAGGTCATGTCTTCAGGATTTCCATTATTTTGCACAGGTGATTTGGTCAGCTTCACTGCCTTAGTAATTACCACAGCTGTTTAATCTGAGGGAAATCCTGAAAACATGACTTGTTGGTGTGCCTTGAGGACTGGGTTAGGAAACACTGTCCTAGAGCACCCTGTTCCCACCTCAAGGACATTCCTTTCCCTCTCCCCGCAGGGACTCTTCCCCTTTTCCCCACTTCTTCCCTTTCTTCCAATTTATACTCTCTGCCTGTTTCCTATTACCAAACATACATCCTTTCTAGTTCTTCTGAGGACCGAAGTCTCCACATATTGTTTGCCTCTTTTATCCTAGTAGGCTTCTACACTGCAGGTGCATGTCCTTATAGTACTAACCAATTAAATTATTCTCATGGGAGTGATCGCCCCCATCCTACCAACACTTTAGACCGCAACACATTTTCACCATTACTATGTAGCCATTTCATCCACTATGACCGGTTAAAAAGATTTTTAAACCCCTGCAGTGTGGTCTCAACTCTGGAAGTGGATAGGTAGAAACACCTAGACTACCTGTAGATTTTCATGCTCTTGAAAATCTTAAATTGCCAAAACACACAAGAAAACTGATAATTTTCTGGCCTCATGCATATTGGATGTTTTTAGGGGCATCTGGCATATTTTTCTGCATCTAAACATCCCTGCATGTTAGCCTATGTGTCCATGCACACAAAGGCATTTAGAGGCAGAAGTAAATAATAACAATAAAAAAAAAATAAATAAATAAAAAAAAAAAACACCTGCCAGTGCGTCCAGGAGAAGCATTGGCAGAAAAAAATTTGGACGCGTGTAAATGTATGCGTAGAGTTCCACCCATTTAAAAGTCAGCAGCTACAAAAAGTGTAGCTGTTGACTTTTAATATTTAGACACTTACCCGTCCAACACGCCAGTGATGTGGCTGCCCTATGCCTCACTCCTCTCCCCATCCCCAGCATGACAAATGTGGGCGTCCGGCTGGCTTCACAGCTGGGTGCGCACTGCACATGCGCGAGCCGTGTGTTGTGAATGGCCGCGCAATCTTCTGGGACCCATGACATGTCCCAAAAGATTGCAGAGAGGGAGGGGGGAGAGGTGAACTTCCTTCCGGCGCTGCGGCGCCAGGAAAGTGGGAGCTGGGTACCTATGAAAACTAGGTATCTCCCCCCTCCCAAATGGCATGCCAATTGTGGCATATCAGGGGGTCACCATTACTTAAAGCGGAAGTTCCACTTTTGGGCGGAACTCCGCTTTAATGCTAGGTGCATCAAGCACCTGAGCGTTAATTCATTTCAATGGCCAGAATAAATTATTATTCTGGCCAAATAAATTATGGTTGTTAGATGACAGCTACATTAAAGGCATCTAATATGGGCCATAAGTAGTAGAGTTTTTGACTGTTCAATTCCACAAACATTACTAACAAATGAGTAAGAAGTGGTACAGTGGAACTGTGGGATTCCCGGGATTCCCCCCCCGCCCCCCCAATTAAATAAATGAAATGCAAAAATATCCATGGCTAGGGTAGCACAGAAAATTATGAAACAAAGAGAAGGTGTATGCCCCTATTGGACAGTGTAGAACATGGTAAGAGGACTTTACAGCTAAAGAGCCTTAAGAGGAAAATTAGCAACTTTTTCACAAGGATGAGAAAGAAGCCAAGAACAGATATAAAAGCTGACCTATGCGTCGGGGTTGGTGTTGTGCTGGTAGGGGAGTTAGGAGATGCCTCGCTTCCAGGAGAAGTCAAACTGACAAACCGAGCCTTCCTGGGTGAATTTTGCTGGGTGGGGATTTTTTCCAGCCGCGACGGCATTGTCATTTTAAGAATTCCATCAGTCGGCATAGATACACGCTCCAGAGACTTGTCATCTGCAGAAGACACCAGCTCTTCCACGCAGGATTCAGTCTTTTCATCTTCTATAACCACTATATTCTTGGGCATCTCCTTGAACTGGTATACCAGTCGCTGACCTTCCACCTTTGCTAGAATTCCTCTTTGATAGTAATACCTACAACAAATATTTTAGAGCATTCTTTAAATATACAAAACATGTAAAGCAAAAAAAGAATCTACCTTAGTTAATCTATGTACATATCATTAAAAGTAGACCTTTAAAAATTGCTAGCAGGAAGGCTTCTATTGCAGTGACCGTTTTAATTCAGCAATGAAAGCTTTCATATAGCAAGTCTCCAAAGATGGTACCTTGATTTGAGCATGCTTAGTTTAGTGTACAATCTCAACAGGTATTTGTCCTGGAATAAACTAATGAGCATATGCACAGGAGTTACATCATCCTATTATGGTAACTGAAGATTGTTGCTAAACCTGGAAGACGACTGTGTGAAGCTGTCTGTCACCAGTGAAGAAGGAAGCTTGTAAATGTTGTATCACTAGAGAAAAGGCATGTATTGTAGACTATAGCCATTTATTTTGTAAAGTGCTATATCCATTTTTGTCGATCATAACCCCTTCACGCCGACCATACGCAAATATATGGCCTCGGTTGTACCAGGGTGATGCCTGCAGCTGCACGCATCATCCCGTTACAGTTCTAAAAAGCTGCTTGGCTGTTATCTCAGGCAGCGGGAGGGGAGATGGCTTCAATTGGGTCTCGGATCCAGTAACCCGGAAGTGATGTCATGACATCATTTACGGTTTACAGAAGACTTAAAAGGCACCAAAAAAAGAAAATTACAGTAGTCAAAACAGCCAAACTTGGCGTTTTGAATGCTTTTAAGACCCCAGATCCCTCCACAAAGAGCACCTGTCACTGCCTATTACTGTCACAAGGGATGTTTACATTCCTTCTGACAGCAATAAAAGTGATCAGAATTTTTTCTTTCAAAGAAAGTGTAAAAATAAAGGAAAAAAAATTGAAAGCGTCCCATCCCTCTGTGCTTGCGCACAGAAGCAAACGCATACGTTAGTCACGACTGCAAATGTAAACTGTTCAAACCACACGTGAGGTATCCTTGCGATCCTTGGAGCGAGAGCAATAATTCTAGCACAAGAACTCCTCTGTAACTGTAAACTGGTAATCAGCAGAAATGTTTAAAGCGTCGCCTATAGAGATTTTTAAGTACCATAGTTTGTCACCATTCTGCAAGTGTGCAAAAAAATTTATATTATTATATAATATGTTTGGGGTTTTAAGCCATTTTCTAGCAAAAAAATACGGATTTTAACTTGTAAGCAATAAAATGTCAGAAAAAGGCTTAGGCATGAAGTGGTTACATTTAAAAATCACTTTTGAATTTTACAAATATTTCATATATAAAGGGATTCCCAAGGCACTATGAGTTTTCTCAAGAGACAGCACAGCAGATGTATATGTTGCTAGGGGTTCCTTGAGCAATATTTCATATTTACTTGAGAATTACAAAATATTTTTTTTAGCCAGGCCAATAAATAACAAAATCTGTACAAATCTTCGGTAGGATTCCTTTAACCACTTTAAGACCGAGCCTCTTTTTGGAGTTCGGTGTTTACAAGTTAAAACCAGTTTTTTTTGCTATAAAATTGCTTAAAACCCCCAAACATATATATATTTTTCTCGAACACCCTAGAGAATAAAATGGCGGTCATTGCAAAAATTTATGTCACACCGTATTTGTGCAGTCTTACAAGCACATTTTTAAAAAAAAAAAAAATTCTCAGTTTTTTGAGTTAAAAAATAAGACAACAGTAAAGTTAGGCCAATTTTTTTCCATATTGTGAAAGATAATGTTACGCAGAGTAAATTGATACCCAACATGTCATGCTTCAAAATAGCATCCGCTCGCGGAATGGCGACAAACTTTGCAACTTAAAAATCTCCATTGGTGACGTTTAAAAAATTCTACAGGTTAGCAGTTTTGAGTTACAGAGGAGGTCTAGTGCTAAACTTATTGCTCTCGCTCTAACGATCGGGACTTGCGTATGCGTTCGCTTCTGTGTGCAAGCTCATGGGGACGGGGTGCTTTAAAAAAAAAATGTTTTAATTATTTATTGTACTTTTTATTTTTACACGGTTTAAAAAAAAAAATGTGATCACTTTTATTCCTATTACAAGAAATAGGAATAAACAGGACCTCCTAAATATGAGATCTGGGGTCAAAAAGACCTCAGATCTCATATTTACAGTAAAATGCAAAAAAAAAAATAAAAGTAATTTGAAAAAAATGACAGTTCAAAAAAAGTCTCCTTTAAAGCGGTAGTAAACCCATGCATTTAACAGGTTAAAAACCAGTCACATTTCCGGCATGTGCCGGAAATGTAACACTCCCATTGGTTGTGCTCTAAACCAAACTGTCAAACCATCCAATGCCTGGTGTCATAGCTGATCACATGTGCAGCATCATGGCAGTTGTAGATTAAACAGAGGCAAAGATGGCAGCTTCCTTGGCTGAAAATGATAGGAGGGTTTACTACCACTTCATGAGCATTGGGCAGAAGGGACATCACTTCCGTCCTGCCATGTTATGGAGCCTCGGCTCACGGACACTGTGGAGAGAGGTACCGGCGTGTCCAGTAAGCTGGCGGAGATAACCAGAAACCCGCGGGAGGGGGATGGGCACCTCTCCCGCCGCTGATAAAATGGCAATGGCGGCAATCTGCGATTTTTATTGGGACTTTGATATTGGGGCGGACATGTCTGACAATTCTGACACTTTTTTGGGACCAATGACATTTATACAGCGATCAGAAATTTAAATATCCACTGATTACTGTATAAAGGTCATTGGCAGTGAAGGGGTTAACCTGCATAGGGCATTGAAGGGGTTAACTGTGTTTACACTAACAGTGAGGCGGCTGGGCTACCATGGGCATAAGATCTAACTGATGCCAGTGACAGGGATCAGTAGATATTTTAAATATCCACTGACAGAGCGGGGAACAGCCGCGTTTACATCTGCAGTTCCCCGTTCTCTCTGCCAGGTCATCACGGCTCGCCGGCGGACAGTGGGTCCGCCAGAGCCGTGGGCACACTTCTGCAGAGTGCGGCGGAGTGCACACGCGCGAGCCGCCCTTTATAGACGGAGATTTGCAGAATAGAGCCACACTGCAGCAGTAAATATATGCAACCCGGTACGGAACCGGTTAAAATGAGCACTGAACAGATAATCACTTGGATTCACGATTAGTAATAATCCTGGTTTGTAATTGCTTTTTAGTGCATTATAGCTGACAAGAATATTCTTTAACAATACATGTGACTTGAATACACACAAACAAGATGTTAAAAAAGCCACAGCCTGCTTGCTAAATTACCTCAAGGCTCGTCCCATAGTCTCATAATTCATGTCAGGTTTGTTCTTGTGTTTCCCCCAAAGTTTTGAAACTGCTTTGGAGTCCACCAGCTTGAAGATTCCCTTCTCCCTCTGTGTCCACTTGATATATCTAGGGCAAGTGTTCTTATCCTGCAGAAGGTCTAACAGGAACTCCCAAAGGTAAGTTGTATTTCCTAAAAAGAACACATTAAAATATTCATTGCAGTTATAATCACTATAAAATAAACCCAAAGAAATGTCCAAGCCAAAGAAAAAAAAAAAAAAAAAAAAAATACATATATTTTTTTTGCCCATTTTTTTTCTTTCTAATTTGAATCTCCAATTTGCATACAGCAGACACAGGCTAAAACCACTCTTTTTTTTAAAAAAAAGGAGTTGGAATTTGTCAGGTGTTAACTGCTTTAAGTGGCATGCTTCAAGATACCCCCAGGGACACAAACAAAATCCCTACTGTACCCAATTTAAAAAAAAGTTTTGCTTCGAGTTTAACCTAAGTGAAATCTTACATTGTGGGATTCCAAGCAGTAGACTAGACAGACCTGCAAACCCAAGCAACAAATCAAAAACATACAGCTTCTAAACTGAACTTAGTTTTAAGTGCACAAAACAAGGGAATATCACAGTGAATGCCTCACAGAAGCACTGAACGATGTACAACATAAGCCCTTAATGGCTGTATTTAAGGATATTGGCCTGGCATGTTGTACTGAGAAAAAACTACACTGAAGCTGGGCACATGGCGATATTCCCAGAGATTGGATAATTGATCACAATAGCCGCTACCCAGTCTCATGTAACTAATGAGAGATAAGCACAAGAATCCACTCAGTGGCGCGCTGTTCCAAAGACTAGCCAACGAGCCAAAAAAAAAAAAAAAAAACCAAGGAGGATGTACGGTTAACTGTTTATTAAACATGAATGGGTCATGTGTGCCATAAAATGGAGCCAAGGAGCCAGTCACATGAAGGTCACTAGCAATAACATAGCAATGCCTGAGAGCCAAACACCAAGCAGTCAGTACAATGTGCAGAGTGGAACTCACTTGTATTAAGCAGCGGTGTCAGGGAGTGGGAAAACATGCAGATGGAGAAGTATGTAGGGTTTACAAGGAGATGATAGGCTGAACACCTCAGCGTGGAGCCCAATGGATGGCTTAAACCCTGTAGCTCCTGGGGCTGCAACAATGCAGAGTGGCGACCGGGAAGCTAACAGGTGCAGGCAATGGCCAGGAGTAGTCAGTCAAGTCGTCCTTATTCGGTTTAAAGTTAGTTAGATACCCGTCCGACAAACATGACTTCAATGCAACTGTTCGTGTCATCACGTAAGGACTCACCTGAAGGCGGTCGTGAACTGCGCACGAACACGACACGCCTGTGAGGCGTAAGCCCTGAGGACCGGTAACGGACGTGGACAATCGAAGGGCCAGC
>BLSH010114007.1:216689-227092 GCA_018402905.1 Glandirana rugosa | reverse complement strand
TTTGTTTTGTTACCAGTTATATACGAGGTTGTGGTCTACCTGAGGAAAGGAAGAATTCTTATACAATTCATAAGTAGGCTTTTTAATTTGTACAGGGTTAAATCGGTCTTGTATAACACAAGGAGGCAGAACAGGAATTCCTGGGGTCACTCTACAAGGTAAACGACTTATATCAAGTGCTACCGTTTGGTTACGCTATATTTCCCTACCCCGAACAACAAAGGTGTATGACCCTTATGTACGAGATTGCCGTAAGTCCTCCACGAAGTTATTCCTAAATGCCATAGAGAATGAGCTGTATCCTTATTTTAATTCTTGGTGAGGTGCACAGACTACTCTCTTTTCAACAACCCTGGTGGAGTGGTTCTTAATTTTATTCCTATGTCGAGTAAGAGATACCGTAAATCCTTATTGAAGCACCTCCTGAATGCCGTTAGAGCATGTATTCCCAGTATGTGGAAACAACAAGCCCCATCCCTTTATATCGCATTGGTTTGCCATCGTGAACTATATTCAGCAAATGGAACATCTCACTGGGGTCCTTAAGGACAAGACGGAGGAACACAATATGTTCTGGCTAAATTGGGACATGTTTAATTTTTCGGATGAATACTTAACATATTCTTAAGAAGGAAAGGAGTCCATCTGGTGTTGGAGCATATATTGACCATTGTTTTGTTTTGTTGTGGGGGTCAATACACAGAGGAGAGAGCTTGCCCATAAGAGATTCACCGTGGTGGAGGTGTTTTATACTTGCACATTATTGCAGCACTTGCATGGGAGGGATACAGTGGGGAAAATAATTATTTGATACCCTGCAGATTTTGTAAGTTTGCCCACTTACAAAGAAATTAAGGATATATATTTTTTTTATCATAGGTGTATTTTAAAATACAGTAAAATAAGTACAGTGGGGATCGAAAGTTTGGGCACCCCAGGTAAAAATTTGTATTAATGTGCATAAAGAAGCCAAGGAATGATGGAAAAATCTCCAAAAGGCATCAAATTACAGATTAGACATTCTTATATGTCAACAAAAGTTAGATTTTATTTCCATCATTTACACTTTCAAAATAAGAGAAAACCAAAAAATGGAGTCTGCAAAAGTTTGGGCACCCTGCAGAGTTAATATCTTGTACTGCCCCCTTTGGCAAGTATCACAGCTTGTAAACGCTTTTTGTAGCCAGCCAAGAGTCTTTCAATTCTTGTTTGAGGTATCTTTGCCCATTCTTCCTTACAAAAGTCTTCCAGTTCTTTTAGATTTCTGGGCTGTCTGTCACGCACTGCTCTTTTAAGGTCTATCCAAAGATTTTCAATTATGTTGAGGTCAGGAGATTGTGAAGGCCATGGCAAAACCTTCAGTTTATGCCTCTTGATGTAATCCCCTGTGGATTTCGAGGTGTGTTTAGGATCATTATACATTTGTAGAAGCCATCCTCTCTTTAACGTCAGCTTTTTCACAGATGGCATCAATTTACCATCCAAAATTTGCTGACATTTTATTGAATCCATTTTTCCTTCTACTCGTGAGATGTTCCCTGTGCCACTGGCTGCAATACAACCCCAAAGCATGATTGATCCACCCCCATGCTTAACAGTTGGACAGAGGTTCTTTTCCTTAAATTCTGTGCCCCTTCTTCTCCAAACGTACCTTTGCTCATTCCGGCCAAAAAGTTAAATTTTAACCTCATCTGTCCACAGAACTTGTTTCCAAAATGCATCAGGCTTGTCTATATGTTCATTTGCAAAGTTCAAACGCTGATTTTTGTGGTGAGAACGTAGAAGAGGTTTTCTTCTGATGACTCTTCCATGAAGACCATTTTTGTACAAGTATCTCTTTATAGTGGAATAGTGTACCACAACTCCAGTGTCTGCCAGATCTTTCTGGAGGGATCGTGCAGTCAAACGTACGTTTTGAATTGTTTTTCTCACAATCCTGCGAGCTGTTCTGTCTGATATTTTCTTGGTCTTCCAGATCTTGCTTTAACTTTCACTGTTCCTGATGACTGCCATTTCTTAATTACATTCCGAACAGAGGATATTGACATCTGAAAACGCTTTGCTATCTTCTTATAGCCTTCTCCAGCTTTGTGAGCGTCAACTATTTTCAGTTTCAGGTTTCTAGACAACTGCTCAGAAGATCCCATGGTGCCGATTGTTGGGGCAAGGTCAGATGAGTCTGGGCATTTAAAACCTTTGAGATTGACATCACCTTGTCTTCCCAGACGATGATTGAGAACAATCCATGACACTGGCAGGTTTCAGCCTTGCAAAGGGGGCAGTGCATGCTATAAATTCTGTAGGGTGCCCAAACTTTTGAAGACTCCATTTTTTTGCTTTCTGTAATTCTGAAAGTGTCAGTGATGGAAATAAAATCTAACTTTTGTTGACATATTATAAGAATGTCTAATCTGTAATTTGATGCCTTTTGGAGATTTTTTTTCCATCTTTCCTTGGCTTCTTTATGCACATTAATACAAAATTTTACCTGGGGTGCCCAAACTTTCGATCCCCACTGTATTTTATCCCCCTACCAACCAATAATAAGTCTGGCTCCCACAGACTGGTTACAGTATGTGCCCGTGTGGTAGACAAATTAGTCCTGGCAATTTAAGAAGGTGCTCGTAATGACAACTCGTTTTGTGTATAAAAGACACATGTCCTCAGAATCTCTTTCTTCCGCTCAAACCTCACTATAATGGGCAAGACCAAAGAGCTCTCAAAAGATGTCAGGGACAAGATTGTAAGACCTGCACAAGGCTGGAATGGGCTACAAGATCATCAGCAAGAAGCTTGGTGAGAAGGAGACAAGTGTTGAAGCAATTATTCACAAATGGAAGAAATACAAAATAACCATCAATCGCCCTTGTCTGGAGCTCCATGCAAGATTTTGCCTCATGGGATAAGAATGATAATGAGAAAAGTGAGGGATCAGCCCAGAACTACACGGGAGGAGCTTGTGAATGGTCTTAAGGCAGTTGGGATAACAGTCACCATCAAACCATTGGTAACACAATACGCCGTAATGGATTGAAATTCTGCAGCGCTTACAAGGTCCCCCTCCTCAAGAAGGCACATGTACAGGCCCGTCTGAAGTTTGCCAAATGAACATCTAAAGCAGGGTTATGCAATTAGCGGACCTCCAGCTGTTGCAGTACTACAAGTCCCATGAAGCATAGCAAGACTGACAGCTACAAGCATGATACCCAGAGGCATGATGGGACTTGTAGTTTTGCAACAGCTGGAGGTCCGCTAATTGCATATCCCTGATCTAAAGTATCCAGAGAAGGATTGGGAGAAAGTGCTGTGGTCAGATGAGACCAAAATTGAGCTCTTTGGCATTAACTCAACTTTCCATGTTTGGATGAAGAAAAATGCTGACTATGACCCTAAGAACACCCTCCCTATGGTCAAGCATGGAGGTGGAAATATTATGCTTTGGAGCGGTTTCTCTGCTAAAGGCACAGGCCATCTTTGCCGCATTGAGAGGCCAATGTATTGTAAAATCTTGGATGAGAACCTTCTTCTCTCAGTCAGAACACTGAAGATGGGTTGTGGATAGGTTTTCCAGCATTATAATAGCATAAAACATATTGCCAAGGCAACAAAGGAGTGGCTTAAGAAGAAGCACATTAAGGTCATGGAGTGGCCTAGCCAGTCTCCAGACCTTAAAGAGGAAGTAAACCCAGATTGGGTTTACATCTTCAATATAACCCTGTAAAGTAGAAGCATAATGGGCTACTATGCATCGCATAGTAGCCCATTACGTGCCACTTACCTGGAACCAAAGCCTGTGGTGTCCAACGCTGTCCCCTGTGCAGGCAGCGTCCATCTTCAGCCCCTCTTCCTTCCGGGGCCACAACTCTGGCTCTGTGACTGGCCGGAGTCGCGTGACGTCACTCCCGTGCTAGCGTGCAGGAGCCGCCAGTCACGGCACAGGGCCAGTGGAGAAACGGCACAGAGGCCGTTTCTTCACTGTGCATGTGCCGACAGAACGTTGGCACATGCGAAACACTGTATATCTCCTGAACAGTGCAGGTTTGGGAGATATGCAGTGCACCTACAGGTAAGCCTTATTCTAGGCTTACCTGTAGGTTAAAGTGGTTGTCACAGGTTGACAACCACTTTAATCCTATAGAAAACTTATGGAGGGTGCTGAAACTTCGAGTTGCCAAGTGACAGCCAAAAACCTTACCGATTTAGAGAAGATCTGTAAAGAAGAGTGGACCAAAATCCCTCCTGAGTTGTGTGCAAACCTGGTAACCAATTACAAGAAATGTCTTACCTCTGTGCTTGCCAACAAGGGTTTCTCCACAAAGTACCAAATCATGTTTTGCTTGGGAATCAAATACTCACTGAACTTCAACTCAATTTAAAATATTTGTATCATGTGTTTTTTTTCTGGATTTTTGGTTGATATTCTGTCTCTATCATTTCAAATACACCTATGATAACAACTGTGGGCAAACTTAAATAATCTGCAGAGGATCAAATAATTATTTTCCCCACCGTATATTTCACAAGTTGTATGGGACTACTACATTCACAATTATATAGACTTTCTGTTTTAATGTTTATGATTGGTTGATACTTTTTTCTGATTAAGGATTGCTGAAAAACACATAGAACACCAGATTACAGGCATTGGTTATTATTCACAGATAAATTATTGGTGATAGTGCAGCATTTAATCTTTTACATGTAAATTTAGAATGCTTTCCGAAATAGTAGTATTAATAGTTTATTTTTATCAATTAACAAAAGAGAAAGTAAATGAACAGAAGAGAAATCCAAATCAAATCAATATTTGGTGTGACCACCCTTTGCCTTCAAAACAACATCTATTCCAGGTACACTTGCACAGTTTTTGAAGGAACTTGACAGTTAGGTTGTTTCAAACATCTTGGAGAATAAACCACACATCTTCTGTGGATGTACCTCAGATCCTTTTGTCTCTTCATGTAATACCAGACCGGCTCGATGATGTTGAGATCAGGGCTCTGTGGTGGCCAAACCAACACTTCCAGGACTCCTTGTTCTTTACGCTGAAGATAGTCTTAATTACGTTTGTTTGTTTCTGTATGTTTGGGGTTGTTTTCCTGATGCAGAATAAATCTGGACCCAATAACACGCCTCCCTGATGGTATGGAATGATGGATAGGTATCTGCCTGTATTTATCAGCACTGAGGACACCATAGTTCCTGACCAATTTTCCAACTCCATTTGCAGAAATGCAGCCCCAAACTTGAAAGGAACATTTACCATGCTTCACTGTTGCCTGTCGACACTCATTGTACCACTCTCCAGCTCTTTAGCAAACAAACTGCCTCTTGTTACCGCCAAATATTTCAAATTTTGACTCATCAGTGCAGAGCACCTGCTGTCATTTTTCTGCACCCCAGTTCCTATGTTTTCATGTATAGTTGAGTCGCTTAGCCTTGTTTTCATGTTGGAGGTATGGCTTTTTGGCTGCAATTCTTTTATAAAGACCACATCTGGCCAGACTTCTTTGGACAGTAGATAGATGTACCTGGATCCCATTGGTTTCTGCCAGTTCGGTGCTGATGGCACTGGTGGACATCTTCCTATGTTGAAGAGAAGCATGGTGTGTCTTTAATCTGCTGCATCAAGTTTCCTTGGCCGACCACTGTGCGTATGGTTCTTAGCGTTGGTTTGAGTAGGCTTTGTACTTCTTCAAAAAAGCTTGAACAACACATCTTGAAACCCCAGTCTGCTTTGACATATTTGATTGAGAAACCATGCTGATGCAGTAGAACTAACTTGTGTCTTGTTGCTGTGCTCAGTCCTGCTATGACCCGTGGCATGAAACAGTCTTCCCCAACCTCACCTTAGTAGCTGAGTTTGGCTGTTCCTCATCCAGTTTTAAGCCTCCTTCACAGCGGTTTCTGTTTCAGTTAATGACTGTTTCAACCTACATATGAAATTGGTGATCGCTAGCACCTGCTTGGTATAAATGTATAAACATACACCTGACTCTGATCATACAAAATACCTGTTTTGTGCAAGTTTAAGAACTGTTGCTGGTTTGAGTCCAAAGGGTAGTCACACCAAATAATGACTTGATTAATATTTTTCTTCTGTTAGATTTTTATTGTTTATTGATAATATATATATTGTGAGGGATTAGCTTTTGTGGGGATCAGCTTCCCTGTGATGAAGATAGTTCAGACAGCAGTTTCTTAAAATCTGGCTTGCAGCCAAGTTTATTGATAAAAGGTTGCATGTAAAGATAAACAAATCAGCAAAATAAATCCTTGCCTCTCCGGCTCTAAGTACACATCAGCATTTCTTACTGAGTGGTGCAGGGCTTGTGCCAGACACCCACAAAACAAAATTATTGCAAACCTTTTCTTTAGTCCAAAAGCCAAAGCTCCGTGTGTCAGCTTTCTCTGGCTAATTGCTCCCAGAGTCCCAGGGCGGAGCAAACTTTGCTCTCTTCCTGGTTTATTTAACTAACACCTGAGAATGGACACGAGTGGACCACAAAATCTGGTTCGGAACTAGCCCTGCCAAGGTGGCTGAGAAAACCCGGGCCGGAGTCCACTTCACTCCAATCCAAGTGAACATAAGCGAGGTGACACATAGCTTCCATCTATCCCCTCGCCTCGCATACCATCACATATCCCCCCTCTGCTCATGCTCCTGGGGTTGAGCAACTGTCCCAACCATACAGTCAAAACGGGAAAGGACACCTGCATTGTTTTGGAGCTCCCCCCCATGCTCCACTGTGAACTTGAATGGCTGTTAAGCCAGGAACCACCTAGTCACCCCACTATTCTTTTCCCTGTTGTCACACAACCACTTCAGGGGGGCATGGTCGGTGACTAGCCTGAATGGTCTCCCCAACAGATATTTCAGGGCGTCTAAGGCCAATTTGATAGCTAAGCACTCTTTCGACAATGGCATAATTTCTCTCATGCCTGTTCAGTTTTATGCTCAGGTAGACTACTGGGTGCTCCTCACCATCTGTGATCTGGGAAAGTACAGCACCTAGTCTTACCTCAGAGGCGTTGGTCTGCATGACAAACTCCTTTGAGAAATCCAGTGGTCACAAGCACTGGTTGTGCACAAAGGGCTTGCTTCAACCTCTGGAATGCCTTTGTGGCCTCAGGATTCCACTTCACCATGACCGACCCTCTACCTTTCGTCAAATCTGTTAGAGGGACAGGAATGGTGGCAAAGTCGGGTATAAATCACCTATAGTACCCCGTGATCCCCAGGAAGGTAAGCACTTGCTCTTTAAATAGCGGTTGGGGCCACTTTTGGATTACCTCAATTTTATTGGCCTGCGGCTTAACTAGTCCGCAACCAATAATGTGACCAAGGTATTTGGCCTCCTCTAATCCTATGGCACATTTCTTTGGGTTGGCCGTGAGTCCCGCTCTCCTAACGGAATTAACTACTGCTTGTACCCGGGGCAAATGAGATTCCCAATCAGGGCTGTGGATGATAACATTATCCAAATAGGCTGCTGCATAGGGGCGATGTGGTCTTCGTGTTTTGTCCATCATTCTCTGGAATGATGCAGGGGCACTGTGTAAACCAAACGGCATCCACCTGTACTGGAACGACCCTTCTGGGGTAGAAAAAGCATTCTTCTCCTTTGCTGACTCTGTTAGGGGTATCTGCCAATAGCCCTTAGTTAGATCTAGGGTTGTTCTGTACCAGGCACCTTAAAACCGGTCTATAAGTTCGTCAACCCGAGGCATCGGGTATGCATCAAACTTGGAAACGTTATTCAACTTCCTAAAGTTATTACAGAACCTGATAGTGCCATCGGGCTTCGGGACCAGTACTATAGGGCTCAACCAATCACTGTGGGACTCCTCTATCACGTCCAACTCTAACATGGTTTTGATTTCTTTCGCCACTGCCTCGCATCTAGCCTCAGGGATTCTATAGGGCTTCACATTGATGCGAACACCTGGTTCCATAATTGTCATGCTGGATCACTGAGGTCAGTCTGGGTAAAGGGGAGGAAAAGTATCTATTTTTACTCATAAACTCTTTAACCTAATTTTGTTGCGCTACGGACAAGGACTCAGTTATGGGGACGTTAGGTGTCACTGGTACCCTCTCCTTTTGAGGAGGGGACACAGCCAATAAAGCCTCTCTGTCCTTCCACGGTTTTGCTCCGGTTTCCTTTTCTCTGGCTGGTAAACTTTGTAGTTTATCTCCCCCACTCTTTCCATAACCTCAAAGGGACCCTGCCACTTGGCCAGGAATTAACTTTCAACAGTGGGGACCAGTACCAGGACTCTGTACCCAGGGTTGAAAGTTCTGGTCTTGGCACCCCGATTATAAACCCTCTTCTGGGCTTCCTGGGCTTGCTCCATATGTTCCCATACAAGGGGCAGGACAACTTTGAATCGATCCTGCATCAAAGAAGTATGCTCTATGACGCTTCTATAGAAGGTGGCCTCTCCTTCCCACGTTTCTTTTGCGACATCTAACAGTCCCCTGGGATGTCTACCATACAAGAGTTCAAATGGGGAAAAACCCGTAGACGCCCACGGAACCTTTCGTGTGGCAAAAATGAGATATGGCAGCAAAAAAAAAGGGATTTTATTAAAACTTACCGTAAAATCCTTTTCTCCGAGTTCACTGACAGACGCAGCTCTTCATGACATGTGGGGTTTATGCTTGTCCTATTAGGAGTTAACTAGGCTGGGAAAGAAAGCAAGCTGGCCCCTCCCACGGGGCTGTCCTCTCTTCCCACATAAACCCCCTACTCTGCTTAGCCCATCAGTTCGTAACAAGCCGTACCGAAACAGAGCGCAGAGGGGTAGGTGCTGCGTCTGTCAGTGAACTCGGAGAAAAGGATTTTACGGTAAGTTTTAATAAAATCCCTTTTTCTCCTACGTTCACTGACAGGCGCAGCTCTTCATGACATGTGGGGATGTCCCAAAGCTGTGTCAAAAAGAGGGGTGGGTAAACGATAACAGTACCCAACAGAACCTCTAAGGAGGCGCCAGATGCGCCCACACTGCAGCCTGTAAAACTTTACGGCCAAAAACAGCATCCGAGGATGCCGACACATCAATCTTATAAAACTTAGTGAAGTTGTGCACCGAGGCCCAAGTAGCCGCCTTGCACACCTGTGACACCGAAGCCTGGTGTCTGAACGCCCAGGAAGTGCTAACAGCCCTGGTAGACTGAGCCGTGACTGGAAAAGGGGGTACCTTGCCCCGAACAGAATAAGCATGAGTCAAGGTCTGTCTGATCCAACGGGAAACAGTAGCCGACAAGGCCGTCAAACCCTTGTGCGGACCATCCGTCAGTACAAACAAAGAATAAGACTTCCGGAAGGAAGCTGTGGTATTCAGATACACTCGCAAGGCCCTTACGACATTCAAGGAATGCAACTCAAATTCCTTAGGATGCGAGGGACGCGGAGAAGAACAATATCTTCATTAATGTGAAAGGAAGAAACCACCTTTGGAAGAAACGAAGGTGGTGGGCGAAAGACTGCCTTGTCCTTGTGCAGGACCAGATAGGGAGACTTGCAAGACAAAGCAGCCAACTCGGACAACCGCCTAGCGGATGTAATAGCTACCAAGAAAGCCACCTTCTGCGACAGCAGTTGTAAGGGAATCTCCCTGATCTTTTCATATGGCGGTTTCTGAAGCACAGAAAGCACCAGATTCAAATCCCATGGTGCCATAGGGGACCTTACCCGAGGCGCCACATGGCGCACACCTTGTACAAATGTACGAATCAACTAATGTGATGCCAGAGGTCTTTGAAAAAGAAATCGCCAGAGCCGATATCTGGCCCTTGAGAGTACTCAAGGCCAGCTCCTTGTTCAGGCCTTGCTGTAAAAAGGTCAGGACCCTGGACACCACATAAGAGCGAGGGTTATAACCCTCTGCCTCACACCATGCGATGTAAGCCTTCCAGGTGCGGTGATAAATCTTGCGAGAAGTGCACTTGCGTGCTTTTAGCATGGTAGGGATCACGGAGTCAGCGACACCCCTGTCCCTTAGCACCTGGGACTCAATAGCCAGGCCGTCAAAGCCAGCGAGGGTAAAGCAGGGTGCAAGATGGGTCCCTGAGACAGTAGATCGTCTTGCAGCGAGAGCCGCCAGGGAACGTCCGCTACCATTCGCACCACGTCGGCGTACCACGGACGCCGAGGCCAATACGGAGCCACCAGGATCATTGGAATTCCCTCCGCTTCTACCCTGCGTAGCAACCGCGGAAGAAGCTTGACGTGGGACGAAATGGGAGCGACCGAAACTGCCGGACCGATAACTCAGGGTCCACGATTCCCTGTCCCCACAGCGACTGAGGCACTAGGGATGGTACGATTTTCGTGCGTTCACGTGAAGAGCGTTCTAAATAGTGGCGTGGACCTTCCGAATGTAGCGTACCACACTCC
>BLSH010114007.1:103998-116364 GCA_018402905.1 Glandirana rugosa | reverse complement strand
TTTAACGGAACGAGGTCAGCGGTGGCGCACCCGACCCCACTTGTGTCAGCTCGTGGTTTATGGCGTGTGCTCCCTTTGCAGGCGGTAATTAAACAAACTGTACTACAGGATCTCCCCTCAAGGAGTAACCGACAAACGTATGAACGTTATACAGCTATCCGGGAGGAAGTATTAAGGTCGACCAAAATGCGGCATCTTGTGCCTTGTCAGTGTACACCCATTTATTTACTGAGGAAACATCTCAACTCGCTTGTGGACCTGCAAGCCCAAGACGACCAGGAGGCTTGAAGCCCTGTTTCAGGCCCAGGCCCAGGCCTGCCTTGGGCATTTTTGTGCCTAAAAGTTCGGGTCCCCATTGATTTCAAAGGGGTTCGTTGTCCGTGCGATCGTTCGGGTTCCGTCCGGACCCGGACCCGGACTTTGTCCCGAAGTTCGGAGGACCAGCAGAACCCGAACGTCCAGGTGTTCGCTCAACTCTACAAAGGAGTCATTTATTTACCCACATGTGACTGTTCCGTGTTCTACGGCGTAAAACCAGCTGGAATTATGAAGGAGGGCCTATCGACATATTGCAAGTATGCAAACAGCCAATGAGGAACTCCCCTCTAGGACATCATGTCAAACAAATTAATGGCGGACGTTTCCCTCGTGTGCGGTATTTGGTGCTCGACTGTGTTCACCCCAGCCCACGCGGTGGCGACTGGAGCAAGGCAATTTTACAATGTGAACTATGATGGATATTCAGACTTAATGCTACCTCCCTACCTGGCCTGAACGAAGCGGTTTCCTTCAGGCCTCTTTTAGACAGGTTTGCGCCTTGGGGTTGAGAGAGATAAGCACGTGCTTCACCACATAGAGTTCCATTTTTGTGGTTTCTGTGGTGTTGGGGGTTTTTTTTTTTTCTTTTAGCCCGAGATTTCCTTCAATGGCCTCTTTACAGAATGACCAAAGGGATTGATGTGTGTGTCTTTGTGCACTACCGGTTTATTCGTATAGTGCAGACCTCCCTTTTAGGTACATATATACGTCCTAAACATACACTTAAAGTTTTATACAATTTTTTTCCTTTTTCCCAATTTAGTCTTTATCTTGGGTGTCAGTTTAGCTTGTCCGCCTGGCCACCTGTATATGCTTTGCGAACGTTACCTGCGGTATCTTGTTCTGGTTTCCTCCCCCGCTCCTTCTAAAGGATTGGGTGGGCGGCTCCCAGACATGCTACGTTTGCTGATAAGCCTGGGACCCTTCCCTGTTTGCGGCATCGGCTGTTTGATGGACTTTGGTCCCGCCTTCCCTTGACCCTCTCTGCCGTGCGGCCACTCTCTGTATACTGGGGGACGGTTGAAGAGGCACGCTATGCTCCTCCTGTGACACGGTCACGTAGAGCGTTTCGGGCCTGGTGATGTATGGGCGGGACTTGACCGCCAGCAGGACTGCAATTGGACACCGGGTTGTGTGACCTCGCATCCCCATACCCGATTGGCTCTCAGGCGTCCGCTTTTATACCAGCACCGGTCCGGTTCAAGCTCAGAGCTGACTGACAGCCCTTCGCTGTAGGACCGAGTGCCGCCTGCAACCGCTGTGTTGCACCTCTCTGTTCAGCACCCATAGGTAAGTCCTGTCACTGATACCGTGCATTTTGGCTTGCTTGATACTGTTATTTTCGGTTACTTATTACCCACTTTCATCTACCTCATACCCTGCATTAGCAATACTGCTCCTTTCTAGCTTGGGCTCTTTATGGTGTTATTTATTGGTCTCCTTTGTGCTTATGTTTTAGCTGGCTTGTAGCCTGGTCCATGTCTATACCTGTGACCCCTATGGATAATGTGGACATGCCCTTGGTTGGCTTGAGCTCATTATAAGCATATCTAAGTATATTATACTCTCCCTCTTTGCTACCTATGTAAAGACATGGGACCCTATAGCCACTGTACAGATATACCCAGCATTTTTGCCCAGTATATCTGGTGTATCAGTGGCGGCTGGTGAAATTTTAGGATGGGGGGGAGCCAGACCCCACCCTTCCTTTTTGACCCATACCACTTCTCATAAGCCCCACCCCTTATAGTTTCCATCCCTTGTGTCAGGAGTATACAGCCCAGCATCACCAGATAGGGTATACAGCATCACCAGATAGCAGTATACAGAGTCACCATATAGCAGTATACAAAAACCCCGGGTAGGGCATACGGAGCACCAGATAGGGCATGCAGAGCACCAGATAGGGCATACAGGGCACCAGATAGGACATACAGGGCACCGGATAGGACATACAGGGCACCGGATAGGACAACAGGGCACCAGATAGGACATACAGGGCATCAGATAAGGCATACAGAGCACCAGATAGGGCATACAGAGCACCAGATAGGGCATACAGAGCACCAGATAGGGCATACAGAGCACCAGATAGGGCATACAGGGCACCAGATAAGGCATACATGGCATCAGATAAGGCATACATGGCATCAGATAAGGCATACAGAGCACCAGATAGGGCATACAGAGCACCAGATAGGGCATACAGAGCACCAGATAGGGCATACAGGGCACCAGATAGGGCATGCAGGGCATCAGATAGGGCATACAGGGCATCAGATAGGGCATACAGAGCATCAGATAGTGCATCAGATAGGACATACAGGGTACCAGATAGGGCATACAGAGTACCAGATAGGGCATACAGAGTACCAGATAGGGCATACAGAGCACCAGATAGGGCATACAGAGCATCAGATAGGGCATACAGGGCATCAGATAGGGCATACAGGGCATCAGATAGGGCATACAGAGCACTAGAGCTGCACGATTAATCATATTAAAATCGCGATCTCGATCCACCCCCCCCCCCTCCGCGATCTCCATTGGGCATTACCGTGATTCTCAGTGCAGTTAATGGAGTCGGGGCGACTCAGCACGACTTGACTGTAATAAAAGTCAATGCAAGTCGCCTGAAGTCTTTTCTAAGTCGGAGCGACTTGAGTCTCTGGGGAGACTGCCAAGTCTGGGCAGAGAGCCAAGTTCTGGATTCACCATTGATAAAAGATGCTAAAAGATACAAAGTAATTACTTCAAAGAAATGAACTCTGAATGAACTCCCCTTGTATAGAAGATGTTTAGTTTAACCATTTAAAGACTAAATCTTTCCTGACATTTGCTGTTTACAAATAAAAATCCATTATTTTGTGCTAGAAAATGACTTAGAACCCCCAAACATTATATATATTTTTTTAGCAGAGACCCTAAAGAATAAGATGGCGGTTGTTGCAATATTTTATGTCACACGGTATTTGCGCAGCAGACTTTAAAACGCAATTTTGTTTGGAAAAATTACCCTTTCAAAAAACTAAACAGTGCTGTTAGCCCAATTTTTTTGTATATGTAATATGTTACGCCGCGAGAATCGTGATCTTTATTCTAAGCAAAAAAATTGTGATTCTCATCTTACCCCATCTAAACAGGCCAGGTCTATGCAGAGTTCGGCTTGCGGTCAGGTCAGCATGCTGAGCAGCTTGGGACTGCGCCTGTGTGAGTAATTACACTGCCAGAGTCCCGCCCCCCACCCACAGCAGCCAATGACAGAGTCATTGGCTCTGATGGCTCAGGGGGCAGCCAATCAGACTGTGTGTTTGCTAGTTCAGTGCACACACATAGACTTTAATGGCAGACCAATCAGCTCACTACTTGCTGTGAGCTGACAGCAATGAGCCGAGAAAAAAAAAAAAAAAGTACTGGCGCCGCCTGCAGGGGGGCCAGGTTGACTTTTTTTTTTTTGGTCAGCAGCGGGGAGGCAGCGCCCAAGTGCCCCTTATGCACCAGCCGCCGCTGTGGCGCATGAGCCAATTATTGCTATCAATCATTACTATACATTACTATATATAATTTTTGAACTGTTTGGAGTTTCTTTATTACCGTTTTTACTATCTGGTATTTTCCCTATTTGTCCCCCCCTTTTTTATGCAGTGGCTTCTTTTATGGTCTGGGTGCAATCAGTTGGGTTTCCTTCCAGATACCCCCCTAGTGGCTACAGTTTGAGGTGGCGGTGCGGCCGTACATGAGTTGTCTCTGGCCCCTGCTCCAAAATACATCAAACGGTCGAGCCAGCTTCACGAAAACCTTTTAACTGTTGTCGTCACCAGTATACCCTATACACGTTTCCTCTCTGTGATGTCTGTGCCCCCCTTCATCCCCAGGAGGGTTGGTTGAAGAACTTGCAGGGTTTAACCATTTCGAAACACGTTGGATGTTTCATAGTACTTTCTAACTCAGGAGGTCCATTACCACATATGTCTGCCTAGTCCATGTTATGTCAAGTATTGTCCTTTTGTCTAACCATTTTGCACATATCTGTCCAGTCTGTGCCTGATTTAGGCACTTTTATCCTCAATGTTAATAAATACTTGAGTTTTTTTTATTACTGATGGTGTCCCTTTGTATCTTGTCGTTACATGCCTTAAAGTCCCTTCCTTTGGAGGGTTTTCCTCATTTTCTTGCATACATTGGGATGTTGGCATATGTTTAGAGTCTCCACCACACCCATATTTGTTCACCTTTATGGAGTTGAGTTTAGGAGCTTTTGGCGTTTTTTTGCCAAAGCTTCTAAACTCAGGTTTAGGAGTCCCTAGTGTATATGAAGCCTTATGCCGATCTATATTATACTGCAAGCCCATTACATTCCAACTAAACTATTTAAAATAGGTTTCTTGCTTGATCCCTTATGTATAAAGTGTCAAAGGGACCACGTGACCTAATTCACCTATTATGGTGCCTCCCAAAATTAAATATATAATGGATGAATACAGTGACCACCCTTAACCACTTTCCACCTGCCGTGCGTTTATAAACATCCTCGGACAGGGAGGAGATATAATTCTTTAGAGCCAGCGAGTCTGCACAAAATAAAAGTAATCAAAGCGGCTATCGAGCTGCAGGATTACTTTTACAGGGACCCCTTCCGCCGCCACTTTTACCAGGCTCTCCATGCAATCGGAGAGCCCGGTAAGGATGCGACTGGTGGCATCCAGCCCTGGGCACACTGTAAGGCTCGGTTCACACCTAGGCGATCCGACTTTGCTAGGCAATTTGAAAGCGAAACGAAAGCGATTTGAAAGAGACTTCAGAGCTGCTTTGGGCATTACAACGCAACCTGAAGCGACCTCCATGCCAGGCAACTTTGCCTGTGGCCAATCAGAGAAGAGAGGGAGGGGGAATTGCCTTAAAAAATTATTTTCTTTTTCCTGTAAAGTCGCTTCTTCATAGACGGTGATCCGACTTGGAAGTGACTTCCATTGACTTCTATGGGCTCAAATCGCCTAGAAGTGGCTTTTAAATAGTACAGGAACCTTTTTTTAAATCGCCTTGGAGTCGGAGCGACTTGAGTAACGCATATTAAGACGGCTACATTCATTCCAATGGGATTCCTGATGTCAGGCGATTTGACGCGAATTGGGGCGGCACAAGTCGGATCGCAAATCGCCTAGGATCGCCTAGGTGTGAACCGGCCCTAAGAGGAACAGATGTTGTTCCTCTCACTGTGTGATGTCAGAAACAGGAAGCGACAAGGATTTTCACTTCCAGTTTCGGTTCTTTGTTTAACTGGTAGTTACTGGCCAGGTAAGCAGCCAACCAGACCGATCTGTGTCTGATCGACTGCATTGTCGAGGCCAGAGGAGAGATCTGGGGTTTAACCACTTGCCAACTGCACGGTTGTCAAGTTCTGG
The DNA here is from genome assembly GCA_018402905.1 of Glandirana rugosa. Taxonomy (NCBI): domain Eukaryota; kingdom Metazoa; phylum Chordata; class Amphibia; order Anura; family Ranidae; genus Glandirana; species Glandirana rugosa. The sequence continues at coordinate 110,644 of BLSH010114007.1, read as the reverse complement.
GAGGGCGTCCATCAATGTCCTCCCAGAACTACACCCCCGCCGATCTCTGTATCCGAAGGACACAGCTGATTACAAATCAGGGTAAAGAACCAATTACAGCGGCTCTTTACGTGATCAGCTGTGTCCAGTCACAGGTGATCACGATATAAACGCACTTGCCAGTTATAGATTGTTCGAACCATGTATGAGCCCGCTGAATGTATCAAGTTGATCAAATCGATTAACTTGGGTACAACTAGCCAGTCGGATTTTGCATGTGATTATTGCAAGCGGCCATTATAGCTGCTAGCAGTAATCACCAGTGTTAATTTCATTGACTAAAACATTTTAGTCGACTAACTTAACATCATTTTAGTTTACTAAAATACGACTAAAACAATTGAAATGACCAAAATACGACTAAAACTAAAAAGACTAAGGTTGCATTCACACAGGGGCGACCCAACTTCAGCGTGACTTTGCTAGGCGATTTCAGTGCAACTTTCAGGCCGACTTCAGGCGACTTACAACACGACTTATGCCAGGCGACTTTGCCTGTGGCCAATCAGAGAAGGGAGGGGGGGGGGCTGCCCCAAATAAATCCTATTCTTTTCACTACAAAGTCGCTTGCATTTAGATGGGGGATCCGACTTGGAGGCGACTTCTATTGAATTCTATGGGCACAAGTCGGATAGAAGTTGCCTCCAAGTAGTACAGGAACCTTTTTGTACATTAAGACGGCTCTCATTCACTTCAATGGGATTTCACTTGTCAAGTGACTGGGGCGACTTGAGGCGACTCAAGTCGGAACGCAAGTCACCCCTGTATCAATGGGCACTAAGACTAAAACTAGACTGAAATTTGACATCAAAATTAATACTGGTCTGTAGTGCATGTTCATAAAATAATAACATAGTAGATTTTTCACTCCAGCAGTAATAATGAGTTTGGAAATTGCAGAGAAATGATTAAATATTGCATTACAATTTAACTACACCCATTAGATTTTAGACGACTAAAATGAGCTTTAGTCGACTAAAAGTATTTTAGTCTACTAAAATGTCCTGGAGATTTAGCCAACTAAATACGACTAAAAACTAAAACAATTGCAGAAGACTAAAATGGGACTAAAACTAAAATGCCATTTTAGTCCTAAGACTAAGACTCAAACTAAATCTAAATTTACTGCTCAATTTCCCCCATCAACACAGTCAGTGTTGATGGGGAAAATCTAGAGAAAAAAAATCACTCGTCTATGGCCTGCTTAAAGTGGTAGTAAACCCACCACTACTGTTTTTTCCTACAGGTAAGCCTATAATAAGGCTTACCTGTAGGTAAAAAAAATATCTCCTAAACCTACATGGTTTAGGAGATATTCGCCCTGCATGCAGCCGCTGACATTAGTGGCGCATGCGCTCTGATGATCCGGACGAGGCGTCCGGCAACTCAGAGCTGGCTGCCGGAAAGAAGAGCTCCCGTGCGCATGCGCGGGAGTGACGTCACGCGGCTCCGGCCACTCACAGCGCCGGAGCCGCGTACCCGGAAGAATGAAGAGGACAAACATGTCAGCGACCTTAGCACTGACCGACTCGGGCATCGGGGGCCTCGTTCTAAGGTAAGTATTTCATAATATGTTAGTATGCAATGCATACTAACATATTATGGTATTGTCTTGCAGGTTTTTTTTTTGTTTTTTTTTAGGGAGGCGGGTTTACTACCGCTTTAACTGAAAAAACAGCAGCATAGCTGAACATTTATAAAGCACACTGATGTGCTTTACAATTGTGCTTTTTACAAAAAATTAAAAAAAAAAAAGCTGTGAGAAAAGCCCAGTCAAGTAACCTGTCAAAGTCACATCATGGATCTCTCCAAGTGCTCCCTTGTTACACTGTGACCAGATTTTTATATATGAGCTGTAGTGGTGCATAACAAAAAATTCCTAATTTTTAACCACTTCAGCCCCGGAAGTATTTCACACTTTAGGACCAGAGCACTTTTTGCGATTCAGCACTGCATCGCTATAACTGACAATTGCGCGACCGTGCGATGTTGTACCCAGACGAAATTTGCGACCTTTTTTTTTCCCACAAATAGAGCTTTCTTTTGTTGGTATTTGATCACCGCTGCGTCATTTCTGATCGGAGCTATAAACAAAAGAAGAGCGACAATTTTGCAAAAAAACACAAATTTCTTACTTTTTGCTAAGATACAAATCCAAAAAAAAATATAAAAAAACATTTTTTTTCAATGGTTTTGGCCGATTTATATTCTTCCTCGTATTTGTGATAAAGAATTTTTTCACTGGGGGGGGGGCATCGCGGGTAGCTGGCGGAGATCGAGTCCGCCCTACCCGCTACCTGGCCCCCCTCCGGACACAGTGAGCGCGCCTCGGGCGGCGCGCGCACGCTCACAGTGTGTGATCTGGCAGCCGCCATCATATGACGGCAATTTGCCTAATAGAGCCATATTTTTGCCATCAACCTGCGGTTGCCGGTCGGCAAGTGGTTAATAGAATATCATTTTCTATCATCCTGGACATATAGTGAGGAAAAAAAGTATTTGCTCCCCTGCTGATTTTGTACATTTGTCCACTGACAAAGAAATATTCAGTCTATAATTTTAATTGTAGGTTTATTTTAACAGTGAGAGACAAAATAACAACAAAAATATCTAGAAAAAATGCATTTCAAAAAACGTATAAATTGATTTGCATTTTAATTATTGAAATAAGTATTTGATCCCCTATCAATCAGCAAGTTTTCAGGCTCCCAGGTGTCTTCTATACAGGTAACAAGCTGAGATTAGGAGCACTCCTAATCTCAGTTTGTTACCTGTATAAAAGACACCTGTCCACAGAAGGAATCAATCAGATTCCAATCTCTCCACCATGGCCAAGACCAAAGAGCTGTCCAAGGATGTCAGGGACAAGATTGTAGACCTACAAGGCTGGAATAGGCTACAAGACCATCGCCAAGCAGCTTGGTGAGAGGGTGACAACAGTTGGTGCGATTATTCACAAAGAAACACAAAATAACGGTCAGTCGCCCCTGGTCTGGCGCTCCATGGAAGATCTTACCTTGTGGAGTTTCAATGATCCTGAGAACGGTGAGGAATCAGCCCAGAACTACACGGGTGAATCTTGTCAATGATCTCAAGGCAGCTGGGACCATAGTCACCAAAAAAACTATTGGTAACACACTATGCCGTGAAGGACTGAAAACCTGCAGTGCCCACAAGGTCCCCCTGCTCAAGAAAGCAAATGTACATCTGAATGATTTAGAGGAGAACTGGGTGAAAGTGTGGTGGTCAGGTGAGATCAAAATCAAACAAAAAGTACTATTTCTCCGCGCTTCAGGGGAAGATCTTCTCTGCAGTGGTGAGGAAGGGGGATGACTAATGTAGTCAACATAGGATAACTTGCTGGCCTGCTGCCACCTGATGGACTGGGGTCGTCCCAAACTGAAAAAACAAAGAGGCACAAAGGGGCGCACTGGCCTAGCGCATTATCCTTGGTGATAGAGTTTATTTAAAAGCATAAAAACATACTCACAAACAGCTTAGTGCAATGGGCAAAAACAGTATGGACATGGGTTCCACCGTCAACTGTCTCCGACTGGTGGCCTGGATGGAATGGCTGCAAAATCAAGCTCTTTGGTATGAACTCAACTCGCTGTGTTTGGAGGAGGAGGAATGCTGCCTATGACCCCAAGAACAACATCCCCACCATCAAACATGGAGGTAGAAACATTATGCTTTGGGGGTGTTTTTCTGCTAAGGGGACAGGACAACTTCATAGCATCAAAGGGACGATTGGCGGGGCTATGTACCATCAAATCTTGGGTTAGAACTTCCTTCCCTCAGCCAGGGCATTGAAAATGGGTCATGGATGGGTATTCCAGCATGACAATGACCCAAAACACAAGGCAACAAAGGAGTGGCTCAAGAAGCACATTAAGGTCCTGGAGTGGCCTAGCCAGTCTCCAGACCTTAATCACATAAAATATGTGGAGGGAGCTGAAGGTTCGAGTTACCAGACGTCAGCATCGAAACCTTAATGACTTGGAGAGGATTTGCAAAGAGGAGTGGGACAAAATCCCTCCTGAGATGTGTGCAAACCTGGTGGCCAACTACAAGAAACGTCTGACCTCTGTGATTGCCAACAAGGGTTTTGCCACCAAGTACTAAGCCATGTTTTGCGAAGGGGTCAAATACTTATTTCACTTATTAAAATGCAAGTCAATTTATAACTTTTTTGAAATGCGTTTTTCGGTATATCTTAGTTGTTATTCTGTCTCTCACTGTTAGAATAAACTTACCATTAAAATTATAGACTGATAATTTCTTTGTCAGTGGGGAAACGTACAAAATCAACAGGGGATCAAATACTTTTTTCCCCTCACTGTATACAGTGAATATAAAAAGTCTACACACCACTGTTAAAATGTCAGGTTTCTGTGCTGTAAAAAATTAAACAAAGATAAATAATTTCAGTACTTTTTCCACCTTTAATGTGACCTATAAACTGTACAACTCAGTTGAACAACAAACTGAAATCTTTTGGGTGGAGGGAAGCAGGGTGGATAAAAATCAATTTTTTTTTTTTTTAAACGAATAAATAAATTAAAAAAAATGATTTTTTTTTTCATTTAAATTATTTTTTTTATTTAAATATTTTTTTTTAATTTTTATCACATTTATTTTAATAAAATGCTTTTGGAGTAAAAATCTATCTAAAGATAGTTTTCTATTTAGGATACATTAATAATGTATTTTATTCAGCATGAAATGGAGCTTAGTTATGTAGCATGAGGCTGTATATGCTGCAATATTTACATTTTTGGTAAACTCATTCAATGAATCCAAGCTCTGCAAGCTGAGATAACATGCACTGAATTGATGCATTCACTCAATTTCACAGTAACCATGAGATTAAACAAAGCTCTGGAATGTTCCTTAATCCCATTGATTTGCAAATCTATGTACACTACAAACTGTATGATTGAATCGGTTCTGATATCGCTGGTTTACTAACCTCACAACTTATTATTCTAAATAGGAAACCTTCATACTGTTTACAAATAATAAAGATTCTAACTACCAGCAAGAATAATTCCTTACATTTAAAGAGCACCTGTCATTTCAGATCCATCATGGCAGCGCCTGTTAGCGGGCATCCACTCACCTGCTACCGCCATGTCCCTCACCTTGTTGTGTCACTGCCGCATCACCAGCCGTCCCATTAAACCGAATGGGACTGTCAGTGAGTCAACAGCGGGTCAGAGGAGAAGCCGCTGCAGGACAAAGATGACAGTTGCTCTTTAAAAATTATGATTTAAATCAAATCCACCCTGGAGGGAAGTAAAAATCAAAAACTAAAATAATATGGTTGCATAAGTGTACACCCCCTTAAACTAATACTTTGTTGAAGCACCTTTTGATTTTATTACAGCACTCAGTCTTTTTGGGTATGAGTCTATCAGCATGGCACACCTTGACTTGGCAATATTTGCCCACTCTTCTTTGCAAAAACACTCCAAATCTGTCAGATTGCAAGGGCATCTCCTGTGCACAGCCCTCTTCAGATTACCCCACAGATTTTCAATCGTATTCAGGTCTGGGCTCTGGCTGGGCCCTTCCCAAACTTTAAATTTTCTTCTGGTGAAGGCATTCCTTTGTTTATTTGGATGTATGCTTTGGGTCGTTGGAATGCTGAAAGATGACGTTTTCTCCACTTGATGATGACTGGCTCCCATGGTATACCTAATGTCTTGGAAATTCTTTTGCACCATTCTCCTGACTGATACTTATATTTATAGAGCTTTTGCCCCAGTTATAGCCAGGTAGGTGGCCCTTGAGAAAGGGGCATTCTCTACCCCTAAAATATTGAGCATCTCTCCTCCCTCTTCACAACAGGTTTCAGATTCTTAGCTTTCTTACTCTTGTACATTGTACACACACAGGGAACACAGTTAACCCTTTTATCGCCCCCCTTAGTGTTAACCCCTTCCCTGCCCGTGACATTTATACAGTAATCAGTGGCTATTTTTAGATCTGATCGCTGTATAAATGTCATTGGTCTCAAAAAAGTGTTGAAAATGTCCGACATGTCGGCCGCAATGCAACATACGATACAACATCGCACGAACGCGCAATTGTCATTCAAGGAGCTGAAAACTGAAAATTGGCCTGGGCAGGAGGGGGGTTTAAGTGCCCAGTAAGCAAGTGGTTAAGATTATAAGTGTCTTCTACAGTATATGGTAAATAGAAATCAAAGAAAAATTCTAGGTATGCATATTCTATACATGCTCATACAGTAGCTATGTATACAAGACCAGGCCTTTTCTGGCACTTTGTTTACATGTAACAATCAGTATTTGTTGCTATACAATTTCTTAGAACCCTCAAAAATTATATATATATTTTTTTTTAAAGCAGATGCCCTAGAGAATAAATTGGTGGGTTTAGAAAATTTCTATGTCACACGGTAGGTGTGCAGCAGTTTTTTCAAATGCAATTTTTTTTTTTAAATAAACATCCATGAATTTAAAGCATAAAAAACACAATACATAACACCATTTAAAAAAAAAAAAAAAAAATATATATATATATATATATATATATATATATATATATATATATATATATAAAAAAAAAAAAAAAAAAAAAA
>BLSH010114007.1:59281-73168 GCA_018402905.1 Glandirana rugosa | reverse complement strand
CTGGTCCACAGCCTCCCTGATGTTGCACTCCCCATTATAGGGGTCCTGACGAGTATATTAGATGACTTCTGACTCTATACACCACTCACCCCACAAACAACCTCCCCTCGTGATTGCTTAGGAACGAGGTAAAAAGGTGGTGGGGCGACCAGCGAATGATAACGTACTTCGTGAAACTATCGTTATTGAAAGAACATCTACGTAAAAACCACACAAACAACTATCAAATAAAACGTGACAACGTGAAATAGGTTGTGTTAGTGTGAACTTCCTTCAAAAAAATTTTGCGAGGAAAGTTGGAAATGTGAATGAAAACGTGTATCATAAATAAGAAAAATACTATGTGCAAAAGTAAGTGTAAAGGTTGAAAGGAGCGTTTTAAAAAAACTTCCTTCAAGTGTGATTGTGTTGGATAAAGTGCAACAGTGCAAAATAAACTATCAACAAACACACCAAAAATGCATCTACAAGAAAGTTATTGCTATCAAAGTGCTTCATGCAATAGTAAGCGACCAGCGGGGTGGTGGAAAAATGGAGCAAGGATTCGTTAGTGCTCCCCTCCAACAAACACCCCACTCACCACATATCTCAGTCTTCAGTAGATTATATGAGCAGTCCTGGGGATATTACCCCTCACGTTGTAGTCCCTCCGACACCTGGTCAGCGGGTCTCCCCTCACCCAGGGGGTGTTGTTCGTGCGTGTAAGGGATATATAATGCGGCAAAATTAAAGTGAAGACAATGTATAGTTGACTAGTAACAAGCATCCACTTACTGTTAGGTAGGAGAAGTCAGACATGGGCGGCCGGAACTTCCTTGCGTTCCACCGAGGTTGCGACCGGAAGTGGGAGTGACGCGTTTCGTCACTAAGATGTCATCGGAGGCCCCCGATGACGTCTTAGTGACGAAACGCGTCAGTCGGAGCCTAGCCAACATCGTACGCACTTCCGGTCGCAACCTCGGTGGAACGCAAGGAAGTTCCGGCCGCCCACGTCTAACTTCTCCTACCTAAGACTGAGATATGTGGTGAGTGGGGTGTTTGTTGGAGGGGAGCACTAATGAATCCTTGCTTCGTTTTTCCACCACTCCGCACCACACCACTGGTCGCTTACTATTGCATGAAGCACTTTGATAGCAATAACTTTCTTGTAGATGCATTTTTGGTGTGTTTGTTGACAGTTTATTTTGCACTTTATCCAACACAATCACACTTGAAGGAAGTTTTTTTAAAACGCTCCTTTCAACCTTTACACTTACTTTTGCACATAGTATTTTTCTTGATTATATTACATATTAATTTATTTATTCATACAATTTTCACTTACTTGACAGGTCACACGAGGTCACCTTTGCACATAGTATCTTTCTTAATTATAATACATATTTATTTATTCATACAATTTTTCACCTACTTGACAGGTCACCTGAGCACTTGGTTCACTATATGTAGTGAGCAACTATATGATTTTGGATTATAACCTTTTAAGTTCAATTTTTTAGCAAAAAAATTTTTTTGAATGATCCTTTCTATGGCAGCGCCAATTCACCAAACGTGGTGTTCTGTCGGTGGTGAATAGTCTATATGATCCACTGGGATTTGCGGCTCCCATCACTATACAAGGTAAATCCTTATTAAGACAGCTATCAGAGATTATTCAAGATTGGGATGCTCTGCTACCAACACACAAATATTCAAAGTGGGAGTCCTGGAAACAATCTCTACATGCCTTAGATGGAATTGATATACCACACTGCTACACTTCAGCTTCCCTTGCTGCAAGCCAGAGAAAAGAGATTCATATCTTCTTAGATGCCTCCACTGAGGCCATAGCAGCTGTTGCCTACCTCAAGGTAAGGAACTCTCACAATCAAACCCATGTAATGTTTCTGTTTGGCAAAGCTAAGTTAGCGCCTAGGCCTGAGCACATAATTCCCAGGCTTCAACTTTGTGGGACTGTACTAGCCGAAGAAATTGCAGATGTTATACTGCGTAGACATTCAAATAGATGACCTCAAATTCTACACAGACAGCAAGGTTGTTTTGGGCTACATACACAATCAGACAAAACGCTTTTACGTCTATGTCAGCAACTATTAGAAAGAATCAGAAAATCCTCAAAGCCTGACAAATGGCATCATGTTCCTTCCGAGCATATTCCTGCAGATCATGCCACCAGACCAATGTCTGCAAGTGTCTTTGCAAATTCTTCTTGGTTAACAGGACCTGAACTTCTGCTGGATCATACAGAAGAAACTACACCTGAGGTCTTCAGTCTTCTAGATGCTGACAACGATCCAGAGATTCGTCCTGAAGTCAAGACTTTTACAGCTGATCTGAACCCTAATCTCCAAATTGGAGACCTTATTCTGCTCAAAGACCAGCAAGCCGAAAGAACTGAATGGCCCATGGGACTCATTGTAAAGACCATTCCTAGTGATGATGGTATGGTGCGTAAGGTAGAGGTGAAAGTTGCCAGACCAGGAACTGTAAAGACTTTCCTCAGACCCATCACAGAACTTGTTTTACTCTTGCCTTTTGGGGACTGAACATGCTTACCTGGGTCTGTTGGATTCAGTTTCTACCACAAGAAGAATGTGCCTGGAACTTTAAGTGACACTTCTTGATGCCTTCTTTAACCACTTGCCGACCGGTGTCTGACGGCGACAAGGTGGCTTGTTATCGCAAACAATCTGCAATAACTAGTACTGTGTGCACGCGCGCACCGCCAAAGGCGCACTCACTGTGTCCGGGGGGGCCAGGGAGCGGGAAGGGCAGGCTCAATCTCTGCCAGCTACCCGTGATGGCACCCCCCCCCCGCAGTGAGAGAACGGAGGTCCGTTCTCATAGAGGGGGGGAAGGGCTGTGATAACAGGCTTCCTGTATATGGAAGCCGTGATCACTCCCTTCCCCCTGCCAGCCCACACACAGAACACACCCAGGGAACACAACCCTTAGAGCGCCCCCTGCAGGTTAACCCCTTCACTGCTAATGGCATTTACACAGTAATCAGTGCATTTTTATAGCACTGATCGCTGTATAAATGCCAATGGTCCCAAACAAGTGTCAAAATGGTCCGACATGTCCGCCCCAATGTCGTAGTACCGCTAAAAATCGCAGATTGCCGCCATTACTAGTAAAAAATAACCCCAGAAATGAATTCTCATCATCCGTAAACGCGGCCAATTGCGCTTTTTTTAACCAAAAATATGAGGAAGAATATAAATCGGCCAAAACTGATGAAAAATGTTTTTTTATATATTTTTTTTTAATTTGTATTTTAGCAAAAAGTAAGAAATATTAATTTTTTTTTTTTGCAAAATTGTCGCACTTTTTTAATTTATAGCGGCGATCAGAAATGATGCAGAGGGGATCATATACCACCAAAAGAATGCTCTATTTGTGGGAAAAAAAGGACGCAAATTTCATTTGGGTACAACGTTGCACGACTGCGCAATTGTCAGTTAAAGCGACGCAGTGCCGAATTGCAAAAAGTGCTCTGGTCCTAAAGTGTTAAATCCTTCCGGGGCTGAAGTGGTTAATTGTTGTTGCATATACATTGCATGTTATTTTTGTCTTTCAGGTCTTCAAGACAACTGCAAAGTGCACCATTGTTTATTTGCATTGCATAACTACCATTATGATATAACATAGTGGTATTTACAATACCAGATGGGGAGTGTGCTGTTACATGTAATTATCATGTAAACATAATGCTATGCATAGTTATAGTAATGTTTGTATAGTTGGTTAATACACTCCCATCTTGTGGTTGTTTTAGATATTGCACCTTTCCTATTCTGTTTTCTAAGTGTGTTCCCTCCCATCCTCTGTCATGCAATTTCATCTTCCTGTGTCCTCTCTCTCTGTCTCGTGAGGAAGAAGATGGCCACTCATTTTTTAGGCCTCCCACAATCTGCTCGCATCCTAGGACACATTACTATGTTTTGACCTGCAGATACCTTCTTTCAACCATTTGCCACATTTGTTGTCTGCTGCACCTGCTATTTGCAATAAATCTATGCTTATGGAAGAATCGGTGTCTGGTGAGTTCAAGCTATCTGATAGACTTTCCGCAGTGATTATATCTGCTTATACAGGCCAGGCATAGAGGTCTCAGAAAGGTATAAGTCACTATTACAACAGTTGGAGTCAGAATAGCCCCCCTTCCTTGCACCTCCATCCATTTCACAGCCCCCCTTCTTTGCACCTCAGTCCCCTTCACAGCCCTCCTCTCTTTGCACCCCAGTCTCCTTTATGTGAATGCTCCTCTCTTACTAATCCTACCTTACACAGCAGGTAGTAGGGAGAATACACAGCATGTCCAGACAGAGGGCGAGAGATGCCCATTTTTTCATGTTAAGACCTCATATACACGGGCTTTATTAACGCCACGTTTTTGAGCTGTTTTTACAGCTTAAGAACGCCACACCATGTTATTCTATGGCCTCATATACACGTTGACGTTTTTGAGCTGTAGATGGCGTCGGTGTTCTTAAGCTGTAAATGTGACGCAGGATCAGCACGTTCCAAAGCTGTAGCGTTAGAGCGTTTTTGACACTGAGCCGGCAAAACGATCACTAGCGCTTACTAATGCGCATTAGCACCGTAGCGACTTTGACCAGTGTTTTTAGCGCCGGCATTGTTTTAAAATGTCCAAAAATAGCAGAGGGAAGTTTTTTTAAACAAAACGTGACGTAGCGCTGACACTCACTAACGCGCATTAACGTCAATGCAAAACGCTGATAAAATCGCGTTTTTAACGCCGATTTTTTCCCTGGCGTCGGACCTGAAATTACAGCTCGTTTTAACATAACGCCGGTGTGTATGAGGCCTAAGAGGCAGATGATTGGTTGCTAGAACTGCCCCGCAATACACATGCTGTGTATTCTCCCTACTACCGGCTGTGTATGACTGCATGCAGCAGCGGGGAGGGGGGAAGGAAGGATAATACAACCCAGGCTGCTAAGTTCAGCGGACCGTGGTCTGTCATTCATGGCAGCCAGCAGAAAAAGTAACAGTGAAGTCCATGGACAGGAGCCAAACATGGGGCCCCTGAGCAGTTCCGGAATGAGCTCAGGCCCCATACGTGTATGTGTATGGGCTGTCCCCCCATGATGCTTGTAAAAGGAAAATACTGTAACACGTCTGCCAAATGACATGGTACACACTTAGGCTGCTTTCACACTGGGGCGGCGGGTCCATTAGCAGTAAAGCACCACTAGTTTTAGCGGCAATTTACCGCTGTTTAAGCGGTGCTTTTCTAGCTGCTAGCAGGGTGCTTTTAACCCCCACAAAGGTGTTAAAAAGGGGGTCAGAAATGCCCGTGCTGCGGCGCTTCCGAATCGCTTTTTTTAAGGCACTTCGGAAGCGCTGCCCATTCATTCTAATGGGCAGGGCCGTTTAGGAGCATTGTATACAGGGCGCCCAATCCGCCCCAAAGATGTTGCTTGCAGGACTTTTTTCCCATCCCGCAAGTGCACTGCCCCAGTGTGAAAGCACTCTGGCTTTCACACTCGGGTGGCATGGGAGGCAGTTTACAGGTGCTATTTTTAGAGCTAAAACGCCTGAAAACTGCCTCAGTGTGAAAGGGACCTTATAGTTATTATGTGTAGCACCCTCTAGTGCTAGAATTGTAAATAGATTTTTGGTGTTTAAGTGTAGGTACATTTTTGCCTACACTTATTTTAGTACATTTATGTCTGTGTTTTTGTCCTGGGTTGGGCAGAAATCCATCACAGGCAGCACCACTGAGACCTCCCCCCTACTTCTCGAATGTTCTAATACCTTCTAGATTATAAGAATGCGAGGGGAGATAAGGTGGAGTTGCCTGGAGTATTCTGATGGCCTTGACCAATCCCCAACTTGGATTGGCAGGAGGCAGGCCCCCTCAAATACTCAGGGTCAGCCCAGCTGGGGAGGAGTTGTTCGGGTGGAAGCTGGAGATGGAGTGTTAGGCTGTCTGGGCCTTTGAGGGAGCTCCTTAGTCTGGGGGGGGGGTGACCTTGATCCTGGGCTCAGGTGTGGACAGGACCATCTCAAGACGCATGGAGGTGTCCTGGACAGGAGGCACTGGGAGCAAGGAGGACAGCGGGAGAACACTGCCGGGCAAGTCTTCAGGAGGAACAGGGAACAGCCAAGAGAGCTGGTGAGTGACACACAGTCAGGAAGACTGGGAAGCACACCTGAGAAGACTGGGGTGGAGCAGTCTGGGATGGGTGCAGAGCCAGTCAGGACTGTGGTTGCACAGGCAGTGGAAAGAGGAAGCTGCAGCCAGGGGGGCTGGCAGGGCCTGAAGAGGTGGTACTGGAAGCAGGACCCAGATGTGAGACAGCTATCACTAAGAACTACTACCATTTTTGCTACACCATAGGGGCCCGCAGTCCCTGCCTGCAAAGGGCATTTGCTTTGGGCCTGGCTGAGCCAGTGTCAGTCCCCCACAACAGTGCTAGTTGGTCTCGGGAGTAATAGTCTGCAAGCAAGTGTATGTGCTGGAGGAGAAGAGAAGAGGATGTATATACCAGTGTGTATATAGTTCAGTCTCTAGATTTCCTAATTCAATCAATTGGGCATCCCATATGCACCCTACCCTATCCCCATGCAAGTTCTATTCCCCACCCAAGTTCTATTCCCCTAATAAAACCAAACAAAGTTCAAGGACTGTTTCTTGAATGAAGTGTGTCTGGAAATTCATGTGCCTGGCTGTGCAGGGTGGGAGACGGACCACAATTACCAGCAGCCCCTATGGGGGTAGCTCTACATATGTATATTACTCCAAAAGCTGTATGTGTCTATTATTGTCACTACCCCAAAATTGTTATCTATTGGACTCCAACATATCCCTATAAAGTTTGTTAAATTTACTGACACACATACATTTGCCTAGGAATTGGCAGCACAATTACCTCATATAAAGTTATTTTTTATATTACTCCAACAGCTTCCTACAGAGCTTGTAAAATAATATTACTGACACATTAGTCTGCCCAGGGAACTGGCAGCACGCTTACCTCACACAACGTTATAGTTTATATTACTCCAACAGCTCTTATAGAGGTTGTAATATAAAATCACTGATACACCCAAGTCTGCCGAAGGACAAGAAATACACCTCAAATATAGTCATTATGTATATTTCTCCAAAAGCTGTATGTGTTGTGACGTTATGCGAGGTGCAATAGTGGGCAGGCGATATTTGTCGCCTCACATGCGTTCACTTGGAGTGTGTTTTTGTTATTTTTGTTTGATTGATCAACTGCAACCTTTACCAAAATAAAACTGGCAACCTGCCAGATTTTAAGAAAGTTTGCCTACAAGCTGCCTTCTTCCCAGGAAAGGTGATCCACACAAGCTAATCGCCCACACTTGGTGGAGTTCAGCGGGCAACTTTCCAGAATGCAGGAATTGGTGAAGGCCCTGCTGCAAGCCAATGCAGCTCAGCGGGAAACCAACCACCAGGTCACAGAGGCCGCTGCAGCTCAGCAAGAGGCCGCTGCAGCTCAGGCTATCGCAGCACAACAGGCAGTTCAACAGGAGGCAACTCGGCAGGTCATTGCAGCTCAGCAGGAGATGAATCTCCAATTTATGGAGGCTCTGCTGGAGTTAAAGAAGGGGCCCGCACCTCCTGTGGCAGTGGAACCAAAGTTGGTACGCTCCTCTTACCACCTGTAGAAGATGACACCTGCAGATGATGTGGAGGTGTACCTCGCGACTTTTGAACGAGTCGCTCTTCGCGAGGGATGGCCAAAAGAACAATGGTTGGGAATGCTGGCTCCTTTTCTGACAGGTGAGCCCCAAAAGGCATATTTTGATTTGGAGCCCGATAAGGCCCAGGACTTTGAGTCGCTAAAAATGGAGATACTCGCATTCCTGGGTGTCACCATGGCAGTCCGGGCTCAATAGGTGCATCAGTGGGCCTACCGCATGGACCAGCCATCTCGCTCCCAAATGTTTGACTTGATCCATCTCACCAAGAAGTGGTTACAGCCAGAGACTTTGCCAGACCCTCAGATCGTGGAGCCTATGGTCATGGACCAGTATCTGCGTGTGCTCCCTGTGACTTTGAGGAAGTGGGTCAGCCATGGAGACCCCAAAATGGCAAATCAACTGGTGGACCTCATGGATAGATACAGTGCGGCTGAGGACTTGTGGTACCCGTCTGCGTCCCACTCCCGTGTATCTAGGGGTGAAAGATCACCCCTAGATACACCTGGGAAGACTGTTCCAGGGTTCAAGGGCGTGGGAAAGTTTGTTGAGACTGCTACAGCTAAAGAAACTATGGGCCCTGGACCTGGAGACTGGCCAAAGAAGCCAGGAAGGTCTTGGGGACCCTTGAGACGATGAGGTGTAGAGCACATACAGTGCTACCGATGTCATGCATTGGGACATATTGCTGACAATTGTCCTCTAAATGATGAACCAATGCAATGTGATAATGTTTATATGAAAAGACGCATGTCTCTTTTTGCACAAGTCGCATACACTGCATCACATCAGGGTCGCATGGAAAAATAAATGTATGTGATTACTGTTGATGGGAAACCAGCCACTGCACTGCTTGATTCGAGTAGTTTTGTGACTCTAGTCAACAGCATGTGTGTGAACCCTGCAAAATTACACCCTAGCACAATCGGGTCATTTGCATCCATGGGGACACTTGGGACTACCAGAGTGCAGTGGTTGAGATTGTCACCCCTTGGGGCAGCGTGACACAATTAGTGGGGGTGGTACCTTCCCTGCATCATGAGGTCCTGGTGGGGAGGGATTTTCCCCATTTTTGAAGGTTATGGGAAGGCACAGGGAGTCTGGAGGATAGAGCTCCCCCTGCTGGGGAAGCACGGGAGCTCTCACCAGAACCTTTTGAACCTGGATATGTGGATGTTTCATCCAGTGAACACTCACACACACATTTTTGTGTGGTGTGCTAAATGTGCATGCCCTACACTTATACCGTAATCAATCCACACCTGAAGTCATCCATATGTTGAGATGAAACTATTAGCAAATTAAACTATATGCCCCTGATGAAGAGTATTACAACATTGACTTGAAACACGTTGGGTATACTCTGTCCCCTTAGACAGGGCATTGTGGTTTATTTTCGACTGCATTACTGTATTGTTTTGTCTCTATATACAAACTCTTATGAGCTTATTGTGTATGTATGTACACCATTTTATCATGTGAACCCTTTCTATTCGATTTCAGTAGTTTAATCAACTTTTATGATATTTGCGAGTTTTCCCTATAAAGTCCCAACTCTTGGGAGTTGCCGTAACTTGAAATTTTGTATGGTAGACATCCTAGGGGGCTGCTAGATGTTGCAAAAGAAACATAGGAAGGGGAGGCCACCCCATATAGAAGTGTCATTGAGCACATCTCCTTTATGCAGGATCGAATTGCAGCTGTCCTGTCACTATGTCTCTATATGTCCCTATATGTGAACATATGGAGCGAGCCCAAGAAGCCCAGAGGAGGTTTTATAATCGGGGTGCCAAGACCCAAACTTTCAACCCCGGGTATAGAGTGCTGGTGCTAGTCCCCACTGTGGAAAGTAAATTCCTGGCCAAGTGGCGGGGTCCCTTTGAAGTTAGGGAAAAAATAGGGGAGGTAAACTACAAAGTTTACCAGCCAGGGAAGATAAAACCCTAAGACCGTACCGCGCCTTCGCAGCCGCCTACTTGGATGATGTGGTCATCCACAGCTCAGATTGGGAATCGCATCTACCCTGTGTGCAAGCAATGATAGATTCCCTTAGGAAAGCGGGTCTCACAGCCAACCCAAGAAAGCGTGCCATTGGTCTAGAGGTGTGATAGTGGACGGGTGATATTTGTCGCCTCGCATGCGTTCACTTGGAGTGAACTAGGGAGAGTCCGACCCGGGTTTTGCCAGCCACTGTGGCAGAGCTGGTTCTGGCCCAGAGTTTCTGGTTAACCCAAATCCCTCTTCAGCTGCTTGAAATAACCAGGAAGAGATTTCAGTTTTACTCTGGCCAGGAACTCAGTAGAACTACACTGAGAGAGCTACACCCTGAGAGTTGGTTGCTCAAGGGACTGCAAGAAAAAGGTTAGCGTTTGTTTGTTTGAAGGTGTCAGGGACAAGCCCAACATCGTAAATAGGTATCCTGCTCTGTAGTAGTTTAGCGCCGGACGGCAAGGTTTAAGTTTTTGCTATTTTTGTTTGTTTGATGACCTGCAACCTTTACCAAATAAAACTGGTAACCTGCCAGATTTTAAGAAAGTTTGCCTACAGGCCTATAAAAAAAAAAAAAAAAAAGAAAGAATGGGACTTTAAATGAGGCTAGTTGGGGTGTATGGACAGTGTATATATATATATTCATATATATATATATAAAAATAGTAAAATCTTTATTGTATCAAATACAGTTCCATGGTCTAGAAATGCATAATACATTTTCAAACCATGCACACCGCCATATATAATGGGCTGACATAATGATAAAGATATATCATGGACATATACATTGTATAGGATGATAATACATAGTAATACATATACATACAACCAATTACATGTTGAATAAAAGCCGAACTGTCTTGGCATCACATGGATGGAAAAACTCTATGCACATTTCGTGAATCACGTTCACTCATCAGGAGTGTAGATGCAAAAATACACTACAAGTTCATAATAAAAAAATCATATATATAAATATATTCAACCCCTCATAAATCTTGAGGGGGGGGGGATTCCTGAATGTTCCAAAAATGTTGGTTGACTAGTACTAAGGCTACTTTCACACTGCAGCTTAGCCGCGGTAAAACCCCACTAGTTTTAGCAGAGTTTTACTGGCGATATGGCTCCACTATTCAGTCGGGAGCACAAGGGTTTAAAACGGGGTTAAAAGTGCCGGCGCTCCATGCTACAGAAGCGGCGTGCAGCCGCTTCAGAAGTGCTTGCAATTCATTTCATTGGCAGGGGTATATACACCACTCCCCTCACCGTCTCAAAGATGCTGCTTGCAGGACTTTTTGTAACGTCCTGCAAGCGCACCGCCCCAGTGTGAAAGCACTCAGGCTTTCACATTGGGGATGATTTTTGAGGCACTTTACAGACGCTATTTTTAGCTAAATAGCGTCTGTAAAGAGCCTCGGTGTGAAAGGAGCCTTACAGATCAGCCCGGGAAAAGAACTGACTCAAGGGGGTACAGGGCTTGGAAGAGGGGGCCCCCCAAAATGCGTCCGGTTCGGAGCTGAAGTAGGGAATTCCAAACCAGATCCGGGGATCAGCTGACTGGCAGGTCAGGTCACCACAGTGCAATCCCTGAGAGGAAAGATGGTCTAAGAAAAACCGAATCGATCTGGAAGAGAATGGTTGCATAGTGAGTTTTGTATGAAACTAATGTGATGTGAAAAAAATGGATAAAGGTAGGGAAAAAATGTGATAACTATTGAAAAAAGTGGTGTATAAAAAATATGTGTATTGCGTAGGATTGTGAAGCAAAAAAAAAAAAAAATAAAATCCTAAGGAGGAAGTGAGGAAAAAGGTGTAATTGGAGTCACATAGGACCCCTCCCTACCTTGCATGTGTAGTGTGCAACCAGTGATGCGATGTCTCTCTCATGGTGAAGGAATGAAGAATGATTCCCCAGCTGGATAGATGCCTGTGGGTAACCTGTCTTGTGGACACAGTGACCCCCCCCCCATGATAACTGCCCCATATGGGCCTAGACTAGGGTTGCCACCTCATCCCTTTAAACCAGAACACATATGAATTAACCAGGTTCTGAGGCTAATTTAATGCAGACACAAAGTGAGTTTAATTACCACCTTAATCAGCCACAGAACCTGTGTAATTAATATGTGTTCGGTTTTAAAGGGATGAGGTGGCAACCCTAGCCTAGACATTGTTTTGCACCCCCCCCCCATCATGACTATCCTTCATAACCAACAGGAGGTACATAACGATTCATGCTCCCATTGAGTGAAGTAGAACCTCTTAACAGATGGTTTGTTAGTCTTGATACACTTGACTTCTTGAACTTCTATAACCTTCTGCTGCATATGCATGTGTGCAGGGGGTTTTACCCCGTGAGGTCATTAACAATACACTTTGGACTCTACTGAATGTATGTCTACTGTAACATTTCCTTGAACATTCTTTTACTGTAATGCTGATTTATTCAATAATAACCAGCGTCATACTACACACTGAGTGGGCTGGAAAAGGCTAAGGTACAGATCCCATGACCGACAGCATTGCCGGACTAGGATTCACACCCGCTCGCTCTACAGTATAAGATGGATAAAAAGTGTGTAAACCACTCAACGCCGCTGTAGTGCGGCTGGTGGGGCGCTGGGCATGATTCCGATGCACAAGAGGACTCCCCCCTCCACCACCCAATTGGGGCGGGGAGGGGAGGCACTGTTGCACATCGCAGCTCCGAATCAGACAAACCCCAGGGGACCCCCCCCATGCGAGTGAGGCTCGAGGCTGGACTCTACCTGGTAATAGGCAACTAGCCTCTAGTTAACTAGTAAAATATAGGAATATATAAAAAGGATTATAATGGAATAAAAACAGGCTTGGGATCTGAAATGTATGATCCAATACAATAGTATTGGCATGGCAGGTCACACAGGAAAAGTTAGTGTCTTGGAGCCTCCATCCCTGACCATATGGCATATAAAAAAGAAAGAAAGAATGGGACTTTAAATGAGGCAAATTGCTGCAAAAAAATGAGTGTATGGACAGTGTATATATACATATAATAGTAAAATCTTTATTGTATCAAATACAGTTCCATGGTCTATAAATGCATAATACATTTTCAAAACATGAAAACTTTTCTTTTTGTTAATGTTTGCCTACAAGCTGCCTTCTTCCCAGGAAAGGTGATCCACATGAGCCAATTGCCCACAGTGTATGATATGTATATTACTCCAAGGTCATTATCTATATATGGGAATACACTTACCCCCTTAACTCCCACAGCTCCCTATAGAGCTTGTAAAATAAAAATACTGACTACAACATATCCCTATTAAGTAAAATTACTGACACGCATACACCTGCATGGAAAGCTCCCTGTAGGGCTTGTAAAAATAAAATTACTGACATATGAGTCAGCCCAGGGACAGGAAATACACTTTTACCTTACATATAGTTGTTATGTACTCCTAAAGATGTACAATATGTGTATATTACTCCAAAGTGTTTATCTATAGCAGTGTTTTTCAACCTTTTTTCAGTGAAAGCACCCTTTAAGGCCCCTTTAACTCGATTTTGACGCAATTTCAGGGAATGCCTGCGTAAACTTTGGGTCTAAGGACCTCAACTCGCATCAAAGTCGGGCCAAAGTAGTACAGGGACTACTTTGAAGGTTATCATTGCAGACATTTCAACATGCAAACCCTAATTTCAGGGAGGTGGCAAACTCATCTCAGGGAGGAGACGCCAATACCCCCCAGGTGCCGACCCCCCCCCCCCCCAATTAATTGAAGCCATTGCCAAATAAATGCAGCCAGATCAGTGCCCATGAAGTGCAGCCTACCTAACCAGTGCCCATGAAATACAGGCAATACCTGTGCCCATGAAATACAGACAATACCAGTGCCCATGAATTGCAGACAATACCTGTGCCCATGAAATGCAGACAATATCAGTGCCCATGAAATTCAGACAATACCTGTGCCCATGAAATTCAGACAATACCTGTGCCCATGAAATGCAGACAATACCTGTGCCCATGAAAGACAGACAATACCTGTGCCCAGAGGCGTTGCTAGGGGGGGCTATTGGGGCTATAGCCCCGAGTCTCTTACCGAGTGGATGCAGTTCTGCCATTAGCAGGTATGTCCCAGTCCGGAATGCAGGAGGCAGGGGCAGACTGAGCCACGGTGGCTCCAGCTCCACCCTCGCCTCCACCTG
>BLSH010114007.1:23868-44512 GCA_018402905.1 Glandirana rugosa | reverse complement strand
GTTATTAAGATCGTTGTCTGGAGGAAATAGTGTGCAAGGGGCGGGGGCGAAACATAAGGTCCGAAGCGAACGGGTAGACGCCCGGGACCTGGCCGTATCGCCAACGGCAACCCATCTCCCGCGAGAGAAAGGGAAGAACAACAACTGGACCTTCATTGGAGTAAAGACCCAGGGGTAACTGTCAAAGAGACCGGTACTCCCGACCCTTTATTACGTGTAAGTCACCTCGTATCCCCTCTGTAACCCCCAGAAGATCTGGGACCTATTAATAGATTAAATTCTCTTGACCAGTGGTTTTTTTTAGTGTATCTCCTGAAAAACTTCTTTTTTTTTCAACCCATTTAAAAAAAAAATTATTAAATTCAATGTCAGTTCGTGTATTTTAGGGGGTGGTTTTTTTTAACTCCGGGGGGGGTAGGGGTATATATGGCTTGACTGTAACTTAAATTATTAAAAAAAAAATTTACCCAACTTTTTTTTTCTTCAAAAAGTCCTCTATGTGATTTTTTTTGGTGACCAGTTCTCTTAAATTAGATAATTATCCAGGGTCTAGAAGACCCCCAATGTCTCCCCTATGCTCCACTGAATGTGCATTATTTCCCAGCCCTCATGGCCAGAGAAACTGTCAATGGGGACCCAGAAATGAGGTTACTTCCAGGTCAACAACAAGAAGGGAAAGAGAGCGCCCTCTACCCAACGGCAACCGCTATGCCGGTCCAGGGCCCGCAGATGGGCAAGCGAAGCCTGGAATACAAAGCGGGGGCGGGGAACGTGTGATAAAGGAGGTCTGTTGCTAGAATTATTGCTCTCATTTCGGCTTATGCAGAGGTAAGACATGTATTGTAATCAACGTGTTCAGGCACCCCCGCTGCGTGCATTTACGTTCGTATGTGCGAATATGTGGGGGGGGGATTTTTATAATTTTTTTGGGGGGGGGGAGTTTATATGCTTGAGTGTAACTTTAATCACTTCCCGTAAAATCACGCACCTGTGCGTTATTTTGCTGAAGTGGTTGTATTGGGATGATATGCAGCTGCCGGCATCACCCTGGTACCGTTCTTTTAGAGCCGACGGTCGTCTTTCTTGTAATAACAACCGATGCGGCTAAGCAGCTGCTTGGCTGTTATCACAAGCAGTGGGAGGGGACACCCCCTCCCCCCCACTCCGCCGGGGAGACCCGAGCTGCCAGCTGGCACATCCGCCGGCTGACCGGAGTCCCGAACAAATCTGGAATTAGTTTTGATCGGGTCTCCAATGTAAAAAAGAAAAAAAAAATTGAAAGCGCCCCATCCCTCTGTGCTCGTGCGCCAAAGAAAACACATATGTAAGTCACGCCCGCAAATGTAAACAGCGTTCAAATCACACGTGAGGTATCGCCATGATCGTCAGAGCGAGAGCAATAATTCTAGCACTAGACCTCCTCTGTAACTCTAAACTGGCAACCATTAAAATATTTTAAAGCATCACCTATGGAGATTTTTAAGTACTGAAGTTTGTCGCCATTCCACGAGCGTGCACAATTTTAAAGCGTGACATGTTCGGTATCTATTTACTCAACATAACATCTTTCACATTATACAAAAAAATTAACTTTATTGTTTAGTTTTTTTTAATTCAATGAAGTGTATTTTTCCCAAAAAATTGCGTTTGAAAGACTGCTGCGCAAATACAGTAGTGTGACATAAAATATTGCAACGACCGCCATTTATTCTCTGCTAAAAAAATATATATAATGTTTGGGGGTTCTAAGTAATTTTCTAGCAAAAAATATTGATTTTAACTTGTATGCAACAAGTGTCAGAAATAGGTCTGGTCTTGAATTGGTTTCACACTGCTCTGTAGCAAAATTGCTTTAAAATTGTATCTGCTTTTCCCCTGCATTTCTGGTGCGTTTTTGGGCCTCCTGCACTTGTGAAAAATGGACATGTGGCTCAGAAACGCACTAAAAACGGGTGCATTTTTTTAGCGCAATTTCAATTCATTACAATGGGAAGCTTTGTTTTTGGTAGTGATGTTGGTTTTCAACACCTTACCAAAGATGCAGCATGCAGGACTTTTCAAAACGCACCGCATCCACATCATAT
Source organism: Glandirana rugosa (assembly GCA_018402905.1). Classification (NCBI taxonomy): domain Eukaryota; kingdom Metazoa; phylum Chordata; class Amphibia; order Anura; family Ranidae; genus Glandirana; species Glandirana rugosa. Next base: position 42,428 of record BLSH010114007.1, on the reverse strand, counting down.
GACACCCAGTCAGGATAACAGAACCACTTCCCGGCCGTCATTCTGCATACAGCGGTAGGGAAGTGGTTAAATAGATTTCTTTGCACATAATAGTACTTTACAGGCACTTTAATTAATGTCATTTTTTGCAATATTGTATTAGTTTGCACATATTTATGCATTCGTACTTTCCTTAATAATTGCATATTGTGTATGTGATATGAATTGTTAATAATTGCTGGCTTACACATATTCATATAAATGCACTATAGAGAGTTTATGTTGGTGTGTGGACCAGTGATACCCACTCTATATCTGACAATTGTTTTTACTGATATATCAATAATTGGAGCAGCAGTGGTCTAGTAGAATACTTTTAGCACTCCTTGTGTGGCGCTGTTATTTTGTTAGGATATTATTTACACCCACTGATGCCAGGATATTTTCTACGACCACCGGTCACAGTCCGGCCCTTCTAAAGTGTGAAGGGCAGTAAATTGGCCCTCTTTTATGAAAGTTTGAAGACTCTGGGTCTAGTAAAAATAAAGATAAAAAATGGAAAATGAAAACAAATGCGAATACGAATTTCTTCGTGTTTCTGTGTATCTCCACCACCAGGTGACACCTTCATTAAATAACACAGCGCTTTTCTCGTCATTCCTAATCATGTTACTCCTCAGGAATCACCTCTTAGTCCTCCTCATTACGCTCAGGATAAGCACACCATCCGCTCTCCAGTGTCATCACAAAACCCCCATAAACGCATCGCATTGTCCATCAGTGAAAGGGTTAAAATGCCTGAGTGCTCACCCCCCCCCCCCCCAGCAGTAGCAGTTGCTCGTTACACCCCCCACTGAGCCTCATGTGTAATATGCTGCACCTGCTTTTAGATCAAGTCCCCGTCATCCCCTGCATACCAGATAAAAGTTCAAATAGAATTAAAGACAAACATTTTTTTCCATTTGGAATAGAGTAAGGGAGGGTTTTAACCCCTGTCCGGTTTTCTTTGCCATCTGTGTCCCCATTGGGGGGATTTCCCTTCACTTCCTGTCCCATAGCCAAAACAGGAAGTAAGAGAAATCCTCCAAAGTGATGGAATCCTTGGGTGTCACCAGAACTAGTGTCCTCATTGGAAGATTTACCCTCTAATTCCTGTTCTGGTGACAACCCAAAATGTGGGATTTTCTTTCACTTTTAAGGATGTTCGGCTGAGGCTATCATAGACTTTTATGGTACTGTACAAAGGCTTGACATAGACAGAGTAAGTATAAAAAATGAAATTTATTACAAAAATTATCCATTTAAAACAGACATATAAAAAAAAAGTTAAGCACTCTATAAAGTTACAGATGCAGTGACACTAAAGGGCAAACACTTTCAAGTTATCATATAACATCTGGGTAGCTAGCGCTCGACATGTTTAGTGGACGACCTTACGCTTCTTCAGGAGCTTATTGTAAATAATAAAGCAAGCATCAACTTTAATTTTATAACCAGAAGAAATAAAGGAAATAATTATAACATTAATGGGTATGGAAAAATATAAAATGCAGGTGCGGGTACAGAAACTGCACATAATCTTCCCCAGGACGTGGCCACCAGTACAATTCCGTCCCGGCCAATGTGGGGACAATACACCAGGGGGCGCACAAGTCCACAGTCTGATGAGAAAGGAATTGATGTCATGGAATACAGTATTGTATATAATTATGGAGCACAGAGAGTAAAGATTTTTAATTATTACAAAGATTCACACACTGTAGCAAAAGATGCAGGGTGTCCAAACTGATTCCTCTCGTGTATAAAGCTGGGTCAAAATAATTCCAAATGCCTATAGATATAGTTTGACATTTATGATCAGAGTAAAGAGACACAGATTTAACAGAAATTCTATGAGTATTTTGAGATTAAATCAGTTTACCCACAAGGTGTACCCAGAGGGGTATTAAAACAAAATGAACTACTGGGGTAAGTAGAGAGCTATAATATGGTGGTTCTTGGTAGTTTCTTTCACTTTTGTTGGTAATGGTAAATAGAGAGAATGAGCCTCCCTAAAGGGGGTGCAGACAGCAATAAAAACCTGACAGGGGTTCTAATCCCTCTCCACTCCATCCAAAACTAAAAATTAACTGGTTTTCCTTTATTTATACATTAACAAATGGGCAAAAAAAGGGGGAAAAAATAATATTGGTTTGTCAGTGAAAGAGTTAAAATGGGAAAAACTGGTTTTGGTGGTGACAGGGTTTAAAACGGGGAGGGTTAAAAAAAAGAATTTGGTTTGGTGGTGAAAGGGTTAAAAAAGGAAAGGATAAAAACAAATATTGGTTTGGCAAAGAAAGGGTTCATAAAAAGGGTTACAAATGAATATACGGTTTGGCAGTGAAAGGGTTAAAAACGAAAAGCGGGGGTGGTTTGACAGAGAAAGGGTTCATAAATGAAAGGAAAAATATTTGACTTGGCAGTGAAAAGGGTTAAAAATTGAAACATTATGATTTGGTAGTGAAAGGGTTACAAATCGGATCATAATTGGTTTTTAATCATGTTAAATAAAAGATAATTGGGAAAGAAATGAAAATATTTGATCTGCAGGAAAGCTTTATATAAAGTGTACGGCTCCATTCAGTGTTATGGTAGGAATAACAGAACTTTATTTTCAGTAAGGGTTAAATTTCTTTCAAACTAACCGTCACTTCAAAAAAAACATGTTTTTCCAGGAGTCATAATTCTATCAGAGCCGTATACTGAGCCTACATGCTGAATTCACAAAGCTCACAAACAAGGACAAGGCTCCTTTAACCACTTTGGGACCGGAGCACACTTTTTGTGATTCGGCCCTGCATCGCTTTAACTGACAATTGCGCGGTCGTGTGAGGTTGTACCCAAACGAAATTTGCGTCCTTTTTTCCCACAAATAGACCTTTCTTTTGGTGGTATTTGATCCCTTCTGCGCCATTTCTGATCGCCACTATAAACAAAAGAAGAGCGACAATTTTGCAAAAAAACCCAAATTTCTTACTTTTTGCTAAATACAAATCCAAATAAAAAATATAAAAAAACATTTTTTTCCATCGGTTTTGGCCGATTTATATTCTTCCTCATATTTTTGGTAAAAAAAAATCTCAATCGGCGTTTATTGATCGGTTTGCGCAAAAGTTGCCACGTTTACGGATGATGAGAATTCATTTCTGGGGGTTTTTTTTAATTTTTTACTAGTAATGTTGGCGATCTGCGATTTTTAGTGGTACTGCAATATTGCAGCGGACATGTCGGACCATTTTGACACTTTTTTGGGACCATTGGCATTTATATAGCGATCAGTGCTATAAAAATGCACTGATTACTGTGTAAATGCCATTGGCAGTGAAGGGGTTTACCTGGAGGGGGCATTCTAAGGGTTAACTGTGTTCCCTGGGCGTGTTCTAACTGTGTTTGGGCTGGCCTGGCTAGGGGAAGGGAGTGATCACGGCTTCCATATACAGGAACCCTGCGATCACAGCTCTTCCCCCTCTAACAGAACGGAGATCCGTGTTTACTTACACGGACCTCCTTTCTTTCACTACCGGGGGGCATCGCGGGTAGCCGGCGGCGATCGAGTCCGCCGTACCCGCTCCCTGGCCCCCCATGGACACAGTGAGCTTGCAAGCGCGCCTCCGGTGGTGCATGCATGCTCACAGTGAGGGATATCGCAGCCGCTGTCATATGACGGCGGTTTGCGATATCGAGCCACTCTGTTGCCGTCAGACTGCGGTCTGCAAGTGGTTAAGAGAAATTGTCAGTTATTTTTCAAAAATTTTAAAAAAGGGCATGGCTCCTTTAAGAAAAATTGTCAGTTACATTTTCTGCTGAGTCATTATGAGATTTCAAAAGTCACATGACTCTGCATGGTGATGTCATCAGTTAAGCCAGTATCAGAAATCACCGTAGGGTCTGGCACAGAAGCTGAGTGTTCACTGACCCGTTAAGACCTGTTTTTTATCTCTCCTGAGATTTTTCTTGCGATTAGATCTGATTTGATTTCAATCGATTCAGTTTCATAATGATTTCTATTCTTGTACATTTAACCACTTGCCGACCGTCAATCGGCAATTGACGGCGGCAAAGTGGCGCTGTAAGGCAAATCGCCGCCATATGACGGCGGCCGCCAGATCGCGCACAGTGAGCGCGCCCGCGCGCTCACTGTGTCCGGGGAGGACCAGGGAGCGGGTGCGGCGGCTTCGATTGCCGCCGGCCACACGCGATGCCCCCCCCCGGAGTGAAGGAGCGGAGGTCCGTGTAAGTAAACACGGACCTCCGCTCTGTGTGAAGGGGGAAGGGCTGTGATCACAGCCTTCCTGTATACGAAGGCTGTGACCACTTCCCTTCCCCAGCTAGGGCAGTCCCCCCACAGTTAGAACACGCCCAGGGAACATAGTTAACCCTTAGAGTGCCCCCTGCAGGTTAACCCCTTCACTGCCAATGGCATTTACACAGTAATCAGTGCATTTTTATAGCACTGATCGCTGTATAAATGCCAATGGTCCCAAAAAAGTGTCAAAATGTTCCGACATGTCCGCTGAAATATAGCAGTACCGCTAAAAATCGCAGATTGCCGCCATTATTAGTAAAAAATAAAAAAAAAATAAAAACCCCAAAAATGAATTCTCATCATCCTTAAACGCGACCACTTTTGCGCAAACCAATCAATAAACGCCGATTGCGATTTTTTTTATCGCAAATATGATGAAGAATATAAATCGGCCAAAAACGGTGAAAAAAATGTTTTTTTATATTTTTTATTTGGATTTGTATTTTAGCAAAAAGTAAGAAATTTGTTTTTTTTTTTGCAAACTTGTCGCTCTTCTTTTGTTTATAGCGGCGATCAGAAATGACGCAGAGGTGATCAAATACCGCCAAAAGAAAGCTCTATTTGTGGGAAAAAAAGGACGCAAATTTCGTTTGGGTACAACGTCGCACGACTGCGCAATTGTCAGTTAAAGCGACGCAGTGCCGAATCGCAAAAAGGGCTCCGGTCCTAAAGCTGGAAATCCTTCCGGTCCTTAAGTGGTTAAAGCGTGCTTCTTTATTCTTAATAATGAGACAATTTAAATGTAAACAGCTTTTTTCTCTGAAAAACACCAAAGAGAAACCCAGCAAAGGAAGCCCAGCTATGGAAGGAGATATCAATGAGCAGCCTGCAGATACTCCAACCAAGAAGACCCCCAAAATTGCTTTTGTGTGCAGCTGCTTCAGAGCCGTTGTTGGATGTTTTAGTAACGGCTGTAAAGCCAATGGACATCACGGGATTACAGACACTGATATTGGTGAGTATTGTGGATATTGATAGATATCCCCCCATATGAACACATGTAAAGTCAAAGCAGCAAAAGTTCATTCTCCTGCACTGTGCTGTGGGCCTGGGTGTAGAGTTATGTTCCTATTTTACTATCTTAGGAGGTTAATGCCCGCCTCGCTGCATATATTAACTGCATAATGATAGAACAATGCTCTAGGCTTCTATAATCCATAAATGAGCCTAGATGAAGGATACTCTGCAGGCATTACTGAATACTGCACATAGCAATACTGTGCATTACACACCATGCACTCACATCTCCACTCTCTCCAAACCTCTTCCCAGCAGACGTGCTGCCTGCCTATGGCTGGTATATATGTTGTGGAATGAAATGTTTCACAATCAAGTCCACCTGTGAGCACATATCAGGCATGCTAGTATATTGTGTGTGCCATGCACTCACTATTGCCTGTGTGTAGATCACCAAAGGGGACTCCAGATCTACCATGTATGGGGATAGTTGCTTAGTGCCAGTGGGCAGTTGAACAGATCAGCTAAAGAGGCTACCTGATTTAACGTGCAGGGGATCACTGAAGTGGTCCGATCTGTAGTGTAGAGTCTGGCTGTGTGTGTGGTCTTCCCTAGATTGGGACGCACGCTAGCACCAACCAGGAAGCGAGCTGCGTTCCAAGGTGAATAGAGATCAGCTCATGTGATCAGCAAGACACTGAATCACATGACCCGCAACCAATCAGCTTCTGGCATGATGTGGGAGTGAACTAGGGAGACACCCCCCTGTGGTTGCCATAGTAAAGGGGAGTGGTCCCACAGTCTGCTTGAGGCTGCCCACACCTTGGTTGTTTTAATGATGGTCTGTTCACTGGAGTGTGGCCGTGGGTCGGATGGATTCGATGTCCACTGGCGACCCGCGATCGCCTAATACAAAAGAAGAGCGGGGAACCGCTGATGTAAACAGGGCGGTTCTGGGTTCTGTCAGGCGGCATGACAGTGATCTACTGATCAGTTAGATCTGTCTGCCAGCCCCCACACAGTTAGAACTCGCCTAGGGAACATAGTTAACCCCTTGCTTGTCCCCTACAGGTTAACCCCTTCCCTGTCAGTGACATTTATACAGTAATCAGTGGGGTTTTTTTTAGATCTGATCGCTGTAAAAATGTCAATGGACCCAAAAAAGTGTCAAAAGTGTCCAATCTGTCCATCACAATATCACAGTCCCACTAAAAATCACAGACTGCCGCCATTACCAGTAAAAAAAAAATTAAAAATAAAAACGCCATAAATCAATTCTCATGGTTTGTAAACGCAATAATTTTTGCGCAAACTAATCAATAAACGCATATTGCGATTTTATTTACCAAAAATATGTAGAAGAATACATTTTGGCCTAAACTGATGAATAAATATGCTTTTTTATTTTTGGATATGTATTATAGCAAAAAGAAAAAAAATATTGGTTTTTTTTTCAAAATTGTCGCTCATTTTTTGTTTATAACGCAAAAAATAAAAAACTCAGAGGTGATCAAATACCACCAAAAGAAAGCTCTATTTATGGGAAAAAAAGGACGTAAATTTTGTTTGGTTACAACATCGCACAACCGCAATATTAACAGTTAAAGCGATGCAGTGCTGAATCGCAAAAAGTGCTCTGGTCGTTAAGGGGGTAAATCCTTCCGGGGCTAAAGTGGTTACAGCGTATTCTTAATGTGCTCTATTGTCCACTGAATAGTTAAACTTGTGTTAGAGTGCTATGAGTGTCAGGCAGTAATCCTCTTATCCTGGCCATATATATGCATACACGTTGGTACATACATATCTCATACTGTCCTGCAGGATGTGTATGCATATATATGGCCAGGATAAGAGGATTACCGTCTGACACTCAAAGCAATCTAACACAAGTTTAACTATTCAGTGGACAATAGAGCACATTAAGAATACGCTTTAATATGGCACTTTCAGTCATTTATATTGTGAATTTCCCATTCCCAAAGGTTTCATTCCACAACATATATACCAGCCATAGGCACAGGGCCATCTTAATATATATGGTATGGGCTAAGTCCACGCCCACTTCCCAGGGGAAGCTGCACCCCCTGGGCAGTCCTAATCAATTCAGTACACTGCATATAAGCTAGTTAATCAGACATGCTTGGCTGGTTGGCTCTGAGGAACTCCTTGAAACGCATTAGCCAATGTCACTATGAGATAGCCCCATTGCATGGGGAAAGTACACTATACAGACTTTGATGGTGGTGTAATACAATATGCCTGAATTCAACCCTGTTTTTGTGAGTAAGATACCTATTGATTTTGAGGATAATGCACTAGGCCACATGCCTGCTTTGAATTCTTATGTTCATATATGTACACATGTATATGTCCCCTCCAGAATGTGACATTCACAATAAGTCCCCTACAGAATGTAACATTCACAATGAGTCTCCTCCAGAATGTAACATTCACAATGAGTCTCCTCCATAATTTGACGTTCACAATGAGACTCCTCCAGAATGTGATGTTCACAATCAGTCTCCTCCAGAATGTGACTTTCACAATGAGACTCCTCCAGAATGTAATGTCCACATTGAGACCCCTTCAGAATGTGATATTCACAATGAGACTTTTCCAGAATGTGACATTCACATGGAGACTCCACCACCATGTAGCGTTCACATGGAGACTCCACCAGCATGTGACGTTCACACAGAGACTCCCCCAGCATGTGATGCTCACATTGATACTCCACCAAAATGCCAGGGGAATGTCCCCAGTGAAGATGGGGGCAAGGTTACAAGAAAGGATAGGCCAATACTAGTAGTAGGGGATGCAGTTATTGGAAGGATACAGAGGGCAATCTGTCACAAAGACCATTATCGCCGAATAGTATGTTGTTTACCAGGCGCTCAGGTTCGGGACATTGCAAGCTCCATGGACAGATTGTTGGATGGGGCTGGAGAGGACCTAGCTGTCATGGTATATATGGGTACCAATGACAAAGTTCGAGAAAGATGGAGTGCCCTACAAAATGATTTCAGGAACTTAGAGGCTATATTGAAGAAAAGGTCCCCCAAGGTAATATTTTCAGAAATATTGCCTGTACCTCGAGCCACACCAGAGAGACAGCAGGAGCTTAGGGAGCGTAACAAATGGCTGAGAAACTGGTGCAGGAAGGAGGAGTTTGGCTTCATGGCAAACTGGGCTGGATTTTCAGTCGGTTTCCATCTTTATAGCAGTGATGGATTGCAATTAAATGGAAGGGGTGTAGCTTTTTTGGGAGTGAAGATGGCCAAAATGTTGGAATAAATTTTAAACTAGGTGATGAGGAGGAGGAATAGGATGATTTGCTAGTTAATATTAGAAAGAGGATCTTCAAGTCAAGCCATCATCGCCGGGGTCCTGTCAGTGAAATGGCCATTTTCCAGGGTTCTGTGGCCGTGTGCTCGCGCCTACGTGCGTTCATGCGCGTGCGCATGCCTTGGTGTGCCAATGGCGCCAAAACGGCCTATTTAACTGGACAGCACCCTGCATCAGATGCTGTCCATTCTACAGTGTTCCTGTGACCTATTAACCTGCCAGTGTTTTCTCTGAAAGACTTCCTGTTCCTGTGACCCCGGCTTCCCCCTCTGGATCTGCTGCTATCTGCCTGCCTCGACCTCGGGCTGTTTATGACCACTCTTCTGCCTGTGCCCTTTGTACTTCAGTTGCCGCACATTACCGACCCAGCCTGTACCCAACTAGCCGTTTGCCTGATCCTTTTGTACTTTGCAGCCAACAAGGTGGAGAGAAACAGGCAAAGCAGGATCTCTAGCAGCAGGAAGGCAAACTGAATCGTGACGCACTGGGGAAAGGGAGGAACAGTCTTAAATAGCCATTAATGGCTGAACCCAGGTGTGGCTGATTTTTACAGCTTGCTGGCTCTGGGGAGACACCTGCTGGTGGCCATTGGAGCTGCAGCAACCAGCCCAGAGCAGCACAGCGCCACCAGTAGGTAAGCTCAATCCTGCCAGGCTGATTGTTACAGCTTGCTGGCTCTGGGGAGACACCTGCTGGTGGCCACTGGAGCTGCAGCAACCAGCCCAGAGCAGCGCAGCGCCACCTGTAGGTGAGTTCAATCCTGACAGTGACTTTGCCTACAGAGCCTAAGGTGCCTATGCCCGAGCGGTTCTCAGGAGACCGTAGGAAGTGTCAGGCCTTCCGCAACTCTGGTGATTTCCCAGCTGTCGGATGATCCACAAGCATGGGCACACCGTCTGCTGGAGAAGAAGGCCCCTGAGACTACCACCTTGGACCATTTTTTTCACGCCATGGCCCAGCTATACGAGGACCCACACCAGGCTGCCACTGCAGAGGCGGCACTCCACGCCCTCCAACAAGGTCATCGCACCGCAGAGGAATATGTGTCCGAGTTCAGGCGCTGGAGCGCTGACACGGCCTGGAATGCGGCCGCACTCTGCTACCAGTTTAGGCTGGGACTCTCTGAACCCCTGAAAGATGAGCTGGCGTGGGTTGGTGTACCATCTACCTTGGATGCCTTAATTAACCTGGCGATTCAAATCGACCGCCGGCTATGGGGACGCAGGGCGGAGAGAGCCACAGAGTCGGTGTAGTTAGAGCTCCTCCGACCATCCCTGTCTTCTGAGGAACATCAAAAATGCATGGCCCTCAGCCTGTGTCTCTATTGTGGAGGTGCTGGGCATCTTGTAAGGAATTGTCCTGCCAAGGCTGGTAAGGGTGTACCGCCAGCTTCAGGGGAAGTGCTATCAGTACCCAGTCTCCAGTCTCACCTTATCCTCCCCATTACTCTACAGCTTCCCGATGGCAGTATCCAGGTGCCAGCCATCCTAGACTCAGGGGCCTGTAGTTGTTTTATGGACCTTACCTTCGCCACCCAGCATCAGATCCCACTCCGGCCCAGGGAACACCCAATGGTCATCCGATTGGCAGACGGGTCAAATATCAAGTCTGGCACACTGACCCAACAGACCTTTCCCCTGCTGGTCCAGACGGCCCACGGCCATAAGGAACTGCTGCTGCTGGACGCCATTGCCTCCCCACTGTTCCCAGTGATCCTTGGCCTCCCATGGCTCCGCATCCACAGCCCTCACATCAACTGGAACTCGGGAGAGGTCTCGTTCCTGTCCTCATATTGCCTGAACCACTGCTTCCAGTCACCCCAAGGGGCACCATCAGCACTACTCAGCCTTAACCCTGAGCCAGACCAGGAAACCTGTCTTACTGTCCCCGAAGCATACCACGACTTCCTGGACGTGTTCAGTAAAAAAGGAGCTGACACCTTACCCCCACACCGGCCATACGACTGCCCAATAGATCTGGTCCCAGGAACCGAGGTCCCTTTCGGGAGAATCTTTCCCCTTTCGGAAGTGGAGCTAGTGGCCCTCAAGGCCTATCTCGATGAAAACCTGCGCAAGGGCTTCATCCGTCCCTCTACATCCTCGGCAGGAGCGGGGATCTTCTTTGTAGAAAGAAAGGACCGCACCCTTGGGTCATGTATTGATTATGGGGACCTTAACAAGATCACGGACAAGAACCAATACCCCTTGCCCTTGGTTCCTGAGTTGTTCCAATGCCTCAGTTCTGCAGCAGTGTTCACTAAGTTGGACCTCTGGGGGGCCTATAACCCGATCCGGATTCGGGAGGGGGATGAATGGAAGGCGGCCTTCCAAACATGCTTTGGCCATTTTGAGTATCTGGTCATGCCTTTTGGGCTCTGCAATGCCCCGGCCACATTCCAGCACCTGGTCAATGATATCTTCAGGGACTACCTTGATGTCTTCTTGGTAGGCTACTTGGACGATTTCCTAATTTTCTCCCCCTCCTTGGAAGAACATCGCAAGCACGTCAAGAGAACATGGGTTGCATGCAAAGGCCGAAAAGTGCACCTTTGAACGTACTGATATTTCTTTCCTGGGGTTCCACATCTCCACTACAGGTACTGCTATGGACCCCCAGAAGGTTTCAGCATTCCTCGAGTGGCCAACCCCTGCGGACAAGAAAGTGGTGCAGCGCTTTGTAGGATTCGCTAATTTCTACAGGAAATTTATCCGAGGATTCTCCGCTGTCATCTCCCCAATAACCCAATTAACCAAGCAAAACTCTCCCTTTGCCTGGACCCCTGTAGCACAAATGGCCTTCCAAACCCTGAAAAAGTTGTTCACCTCAGCACCTATCCTCAAGCATCCTGACTCCACATTGCCCTACATTCTGGAGATGGACACCTTGGAAACCGCAGTCGGGACCGTATTGTCTCAAAGACGGGGACTCAAAGCCTTGTTACACCCCATTGCCTTTTTCTCGAGGAAGCTCTCCCCCGGAGAGAAACTATGATGTAGGGGATCGACAGCTTCTGGCCATCAAGTCTGCCCTATCCGAATGGCGCTACCTCCTGGAAGGAGCAGTCCACCCAGTCCTGGTCTTCACGGACCACAAAAACTTGGAGTACCTGCGGACTGCCAAGCGACTTAAGCCTCGTCAGGCCCGTTGGGCTTTGTTCTTTTCCCGGTTCCAGCTGCACATCGCCCTACATTCTGGAGGTGGACACCTCGGAAACCGCAGTCGGGACCGTATTGTCTCAAAGACGGGGACTCAAAGCCTTGTTACACCCCATTGCCTATTTCTCGAGGAAGCTCTCCCCCGGAGAGAAACTATGATGTAGGGGATCGACAGCTTCTGGCCATCAAGTCTGCCCTATCCGAATGGCGCTACCTCCTGGAAGGAGCAGTCCACCCAGTCCTGGTCTTCACGGACCACAAAAACTTGGAGTACCTGCGGACTGCCAAGCGACTTAAGCCTCGTCAGGCCCGTTGGGCTTTGTTCTTTTCCCGGTTCCAGCTGCACATCACCTACCGGCCGGGATCTAAAAACACCAAACCGGACACGTTCTCCAGAATGTTTCATGACACCAAGGAAATACCTCCAACCGATACTATTCTGCCTCCCCATAGCTTCCTGTTGGTCCAGGAGGACCTCCTAACCCGGATCAGGCAAACCTTGGCCGGTTCCACAGCTCCTACTGACTCTGGACTTTCCACAAGAGATGGATTATGGTGGTTGGGTACCCAGATTTTGATACCTGAGGAACTCCGTCTAACAGCCTTAGAACTGTGTCACAACCATCCCCTGGCTGGACATTTCGCTAACCGTAAGATGGCAGAGCTACTGTCCCGCACCTTTTGGTGGCCCCGCATGAGTGAGGACTGCAAAACTACGTGGGTGCCTGTCCAACTTGTGCTCAGAACAAGACAGAGAGAACCAAGGCCTGGGGTCTGCTAAACCCGCTACCAATCCCTGACCGTCCCTGGTCCCACGTCTCCATGGACTTCATTGTGGAACTGCCCCGTCTGCAGGCTTTACCACCATCTGTGGTGGTCGACCGCCTCACAAAGATGGCACACTTTGTTCCAATGAAGTGTTTGTTAAGGAAGTGGTCCGTCTACACGGCATCCCAAGGAACATTGTATCTGATAGAGGGGTGCAGTTCACATCCCGGGTCTGGAGGTCCCTGTGCTCTACCCTGGGGATCAAGTTGGCCTTCTCTTCTGCTTATCATTCGCAGTCTAATGGCCACACAGAGAGGACCAACCAGACCCTGGAGCAATACCTTCGGTGCTACTCATCCTACTCTCAGGACGATTGGGTCTCCTTGTTACCTTTAGCCGAGTTCGCCTACAACAATTCGGTCCACTCCGCTACTAAGCAATCTCCATTCTGGGCGACCACCCTACCTTCCTACCCACCCTAGTGCCAGAGAGCCCAATCCCTGCTACACAAGAGATCACTCAGTTTCTGGAGAGCAACAGTAAGCTGTTACAGGAGACCCTGACTCAGACCAAGGGACGTGATTAAAAAAGCTTTTGACTGAAAGAGACGAGGTGAGCTTGGCCTACAGCTGGGTGATCGGGTTTGGTTGGCAACCACCAACTTAAGACTGTCCTGTCCATCCAAAAAACTTGGGCCAAAATACATAGGGCCTTTCCTAGTAAAAAGGAAAAATTAATAAAGTAGCCTATGAGCTTGACCTTCCTGCATCACTTCGGATCCACCCTGTGTTTCATGTACACCTTCTTAAACCGGTTGCTAAGGACTTGTTCCCTGGACGGAGGACCACCCCACCTGAGCCAGTGCTGGTGGACGGAGAGGAGGAGTTTGAGGTGGAGGCTATCCTTGATTGTGGGAAAAGAGGAAGGGTCACCTAGTTCCTTGTAAAATGGAAAGGGTATGGCCCTGAAGAAAACTTGTGGGAACCGGAAAGCAATCTTCATGCCCCCCAAACCTATCCGGACTTTTTTGAGGAACAATCCGGCCAAGAGGGCCCATTTGGGCATCCGGAGGCTGCCCCTTGAGGGGGGCAATGTCAGTGAAATGGCCGTTTCCCAGGGGCCTGTGGCCGTGTGCACGCGTTCCCACGCCTGTACACGCGCCAATGGCGCCAAAATGGCTATTTTAACTGGACAGCACCCTGCAGCAGATGCTGTCTGTTCTACAGCGTTCCTGTGACCTGTTAACCTGCCAGTGTTTACTCTGAAAGACTTCCTGTTCCTGTGACCCCGGCTTCCCCCTCTGGATCTGCTGCTATCTGCCTGCCTCAACCTCGGACTGTTTACGACCACTCTTCTGCCTGTGCCCTTTGTACTTCAGCTGCCCGCACGTTACCGACCCAGCCTGTACCCGACTACCCATTTGCCTGATCCTTTTGTACTTTGCAGCCAGCCAGTTAACGACCCGGACCGCACCACTATCCTTCAGCCTGCACGTGTTTCTGTGGACTCTTACCAGCTAAAAAGACTTGTCCAGCCCTCGTGCCCCCCTGTGCTCCCGCGCTCCCTGTCTGCACTACCAGGGTCTCGCAAACCAGGGCCGCAAGAGAGGTTGCCCCTGCATAAGCCAGTCTCCACCGCCAGGTACGTAACAGGTCCACTATGTCATCACTCTCTTGAAAGATTCTCATCAGCACCTGTCTTCAAGAGATCAATACCACCAGCTTTCTTCACCAACAGGAGTGCCACAGTATCTTTTCTGCATAGTGCAAGTTTTGTGTGTTGGGATAGTGTTATAAGACTCATTGGAAAGCCCGAGGAACCCTCCTAGGGACCAGGTATGGCTGTACCAACACAGGTCTCTACCCTGGAGGCGGCTGCTACTCCAGTAACTGGAGGGTCTTTCCATCAGCTCTCTATTTCCCTTTCTGCGGCTTCTGAATCACAAGCTATCAATGTAGTTGAACAAACTAGACATTTGGCTGTTCCTAGAAGAAGACTTAACAAAAATCTGAGGAACGGTCCCAGGGACGAGGTACGACTGTACCAACACAGGTCCCTACACTGGTGGCAGTTGCCACTCTATTAAACAAATGACCTACCCATCAGCCCTCCCAGGGACCAGGTATGGCTTGAAGAAACATCCATGACCTATTGGCATCTGCCATCTCAACTATCTGAAGGAAATGATAATCAGCCCACCAGGGACCAGGTACGGCTGTACCAAGACACGTCTCTGCAGCAACGCTTCATCTACTGGCCTCACCTAAAAGTTTTTTTACAATTTTTTCAGCCACATTTTTTACAACTACTTAATATTTGTTTCGTGCTCCCATTCACATAGCATAGCTTTAAGAAAGTTGTAAAAATTGCTGCTCACCATCAAAGGTGGAACCCCATGGAAAAAATGAAAAAACAAAACATGCCACCCAAAATCTAGACCCCCCTCCTGAGCATGCATCCTGGCAGGCCAGTAAAGGTGGGGAGGGGGTGAGCATGCACCACCCTCCTCTCCTTGCCCATACTAGGCCACATGCCCTCAATATGGGGAGGTGCCTTGTCAGGGGGAGGGGGTTCCCCTTTGCAAGGTTCACTCCCCATGTTGGGGGCATGGGGTCAAGTATGGCTCAGGGGTGCAGCGGGGTGCATGCTCATCTCCCCCTTCCCTGGCCTGCCAGGCTGCATGCTCAGCTGAGGTTCTGGTATCAGATTTGTGGGGGCCATTTTTTTGCACGTGATTCCCTCTTTAAAGGTGAACAGCAAACTTTACAATTTTTAGTAAGTTTTACTCTGTGAATGAGAATATGTAAACAATATAAAGTAGGTGTCATCCCAATATGGCTGCAAAAGTGGAAAAACCTTTTAGGTGAGCATCAAAGAAGTAGCTCATGTCCTCTTACATAAGACAGAGCCTATCCATGGAGTAAAGACACTCTACAGACCAGAGGACATGTACTTGTCCCATTCCACACAAAGGACATCACTAATATTGGCGAAGTGACCATTGAAGCCTATAACAGCTAAAGGACTCTGTAGCTCCAGGTCACTCTACAAAAAGGATCTGCGTCTCTAGGTCACTTAAGAATATCGTAACCCTAGGAGAATGAAGGGGAAATATGGACGACTCATGGGTGGATGGAATGAGAACCGATCAGAGTCTCCCCCTAGAGGACAGAATGTGGAAGAGAAAGAACTCTACAAAAAGGAACATGGGGGAGGCATGGACAGTTCATCTGTAGGGTTGGTGGAATGAGAACAGTTCATACAAACTCCCTCTACAGAATATGAAAGATTCATAACTTTACAATATGGACCTGTATATCCAGGTCCTTTAGGAAATTTAAAGATGAAAGAGGAAGAGGAGGAAAGGCAGAACTTCCTTTTATAGGTGAAGTTCTATTTTAAGATCAGGCAGCACAGAGGCTTAGTAGTTAGCACTTCTGCCTTGCAGCACTGGGGTGTTTGGTTCATGTCCTAACAAGGACACTGACTGCTTGGAGTCTGCATGTTCTCCCTGTGCTTGTGTGGGTTTCCTCCCACAGCCCAAAGACATGCTGGTAGGTTGAATGGCTCCATTCAGTGCGCCTAAGATGGCTGCTTCATTTCCTAAGCGCTTTGATTGTACATCACTGATTTACCCCACTCAGCAGGGACAGGCCTTAGAGAACAGAGGCAGCATATGGGCAGCACAGAGGCTTAGTGGTTAGCCTTACAGTACTGGGGTCAATTGTTCAAATCCTGACCAGGACACTATCTGCATGGAGTTTGCATGTTCTCCCTGTGCTTGCGTGGGTTTCCCCTGGGTAATCCGATTTCATCCTAAAGACATGCTACCTTGCGTTGGTGGTGCAGTGGTGAGCGCAGCTGCTTTCCAAGCAGTTGACCCAGGTTTGATTCCTGGCCAATGCAATCTCACAAGATGGCTGCCTCACCTGGTAAGTGTCACCCCCCCCCGCATCATATCTATATATACAATGTTCTCTCTACAGTACTGTGCAAAAGTTTTAGCCAGGTGTGAACAAATGCTGTAAACCATGGGGGCCATGTGATCCCTTCTTGGCTATGTCTTGGTCGGAGATCTCTATGGACCTACCATAAGGTCCATGTGATTCCTTCCTGGCTATGTCCTGGTAAATGATCACTATGAACCTACCATAGGGGCCATGTGATCCCTTCCTGGCTACGTCCTGGTCAGAGATCACTATGAACCTACCACAGGGGCCATGTGATCCCTTCCTGTCCATGTCCTGACATTTTAAATTTCCACAGTAAAATCATACCATATTGTAAGATATTATAGAGGGTGGTGCATATGACACATCGGCATTATAAACGTTTTGGTCCAATGGGAGATTCTGTTTTTCACCCATTTAGAAGTAGTGCCAAAATGTCAGTTTGTATCCAATGGGTCCATATTTGGGGCTCTTTACATGTTCACAGTAAAATCATACAATATGGTAAATGTTATAGAGTGGTGTATGTGTAACAACTCTGTGTAACCATTATTTTATATTATTATTATTATTATACAGGATTTATATAGCGCCGACAGTTTGCGCAGCGCTTTACAATATTAGGGCAGACAGTACAAATTACAATACAATTCAATACAGGAGGAATCAGAGGACCCTGCTCGTTAGAGCTTACAATCTAGGAGGGAGGGTTAATGACACAAAAGGGCAGTAAACTGCGGGGGATGAGCTGATTGAGAAAAAAGGAGTGTAGTTATTAGGTGGTGGCAGGATAGGCTTCCCTGAAGAGAAAAGTTTTCAGGGATCGCTTGAAGGTGGATAGATTTGGGGCCATTCTGACCGATTGGGGTAGGGAGTTCCAGAGGATGGGAGAGGCTCGGGAGAAGTCTTGGAGGCGAGTATGAGAGGAGGTGATGAGGGAGCTGGGGAGCAGGAGGTCTTGGAAGGAGCGAAGAGGACGGTTAGGTTGGTATTTTGAGACAAGGTTGGTGATGTAGCTGGGAGCAGAGTTGTGGATGGCTTTGTAGCTGATTGTTAGTATTTTAAATTTAATTCGTTGGGCGAGTGGCAGCCAATGGAGGGATTGGCAGAGGGGGGTGGCAGACGTTGAGCGGTTTGTAAGGTGGATGAGTCTGGCAGCGGCATTCATGATGGACTGGAGAGGGGCTAGTCGATTTAAAGGTAGACCAGTGAGGAGGGAGTTGCAGTAGTCGAGACGAGAGATGACCAGGGAGTGAATCAGGAGCTTTGTCGTTTCATTGGTTAGGAAGGGACGTATTTTAGAAATGTTGCGGAGATTGAGACGGCAAGCCTTAGAAAGTGATTGTATGTGGGGCCAAAAGGAGAGTTTAGAGTCCAGGATAACACCAAGCACCCTGACATGTGGGGATGGGTGGATGGTTGTGCCATTGCTCTTGACAGAGAAGTTGGGGGAACTGGAACGTGGGGGAGGAAATATTATGAGTTCAGTTTTGGACAAGTTGAGTTTAAGAAAGTGGTGGGACATCCAGGCAGATATGTCTGTTAATAAGCTAGTGATACGTGAGGAGACTGATGGGGTGAGTTGGGGGGTGGGGAGGTAGATTTGGGTATTGTCAGCGTAGAAATGATATTGAAAGCCGTGGGAGGCTATCAGCCGACCCAGGGAAGAGGTGTATATTGAAAATAAGAGGGGTCCAAGAACGGAACCTTGGGGGACCCCAACAGAGAAGGGAAGAGGAGAGGAGGAGGTAGAATTGTAGGTTACGCTGAAAGTGCGATGGGATAGGTAGGACGAGAGCCACTGAAGAGCACAGTCACGAAGACCGAGGGAGTAAAGTTTTTTGAGGAGGAGGGGGTGGTCGACAGTATCAAAGGCAGCCGAAAGATCCAGGAGTAGGAGTATAGAGAAGTGTCCATTGGTTTTTGCAGTTAGTAGGTCATTTGTGAGTTTTTAAGAAGGGCAGTTTCTGTGGAATGTTGAGGGCGAAATCCAGATTGAAGGGTGTCCAGTAGGTTATTCTTAACAAGGTGGTCACTCAGTTGGTTGTAGACGAGGCGTTC
>BLSH010113998.1:0-10963 GCA_018402905.1 Glandirana rugosa | reverse complement strand
ACTCCTAGTAAGACGAACATAAAACCCCACAAAGTCAAGAAGAGGCTGCGTCTGTCAGTGAACTCGGAGAAAAGGATTTTACGGTAAGTTATAATAAAATCCCTTTTTTACGGTAAGTCAAAAAATCCTATTATTTTATATTTTATGAGCCTACACTCAACAACAAGCTGTTTATGCACTATTATGTGGTCCCTTCACCAAATTGGTGGATGTTTCCTGGGCATTCTGGCATCATGCCTCAAAATCTTACCAGGTGAATGTCCAATTCTCTGTGGATGGCAGCTCAGCTTCAGTATTCTCACAATTTAACTCTGAAGTTGGGATTCGTCGGCTTTTGTGTGTGTTGGGCCTGTTGGCCCAGTCCTGTTTTGCTGTTGACATTGTTGCTCACCTTTTTTTTTTTTTTTTCATTGCTTGGGAATGTCCCAGGGTCTGTGAATACCAAGCCTGTGTCCTGTACTGTATAATTAAGATGAGAGAAACTTTGACTTACCTTTTCCACAGTACATTTTTTTATTAGGCATATAGAAGTAATCTTACAATTTACAGTAACATCTTGAGCATATCGATATATATGATTGTAAAATAACTGCAATCAGTTTTAAATCAAATCTTGTATCAAATGTAGTATTTGGTTTTATCGTAACAATACATTAATGTCAATATTCAAAGTATCTATGAAGTTACCTTATAATAAAATGTTAATAAAATAAGTTGTTTTGTCCGTCAAGATACTTGGTGTTAGTATTGGTTATTGTTTCTATGATGTGATCCAACAACTTTATTATGTTCAAAGTTGAGAAGTATTTTTCTCAGTTCAAGTAGAGGGGGAAAAAAAGAAAACAAAGAGAGAGAGAAGAAAGCAAAAAAAAAAAAAAAAAAAATTCTCTTTCGTTCATTGACGGACGCAGCCTCTAATCTTGACATGTGGGGTATGCACCTTTTACCAGGCGTAGACTGGGTAGAACATAGTTCAGACAAAAAGCAAGCTAGCCCCTCCCAGGGGGCAGTCTTCACTCTGCATAACCCCCTCCGCCCTGCTAGTACTTCATTTTTTTCTGCCTAGTGCAAGGAGTGGACCTGGCTCCCTGCTGGGATCTGCGGTTCTCCAATTTTTTTTGTTTTTCTAATTTTTGGTTGGTCCCCTGATGGGCAAATAGCATGTGCTTTGGCGCCATTTCCTCATTCTGGACGGCACTGTTGACACGTGTGGGGGAGCTCTCAGCAGCAGCAGTGGAGGCAGAGTGGCACACTTCAGCAAGTATAGCTGGCTTCTCCCTGGGGTGCTGGTAGCAGCGCAGTGCAGGTCCTCCTGTGTATTTCCGGACCGCTGTGCAGGGGCAACTGAGGGGTGGCCTGTGGTGGGTGTGCGGCCTGTGGGCCCCACTAGTTTCCGGGGGGGTAGCGCAATGGCGGCTGAACCGGGCATGTCTGTTCCGAAAGTCTCCGCAGAGGCTTCGGCGGCGCTGGGACCTGTAGTCCCACTGGACATACTAACTTCAATTCTGGAGGAGTTTCTCGCCCGGGTGGAACCGGTCCATGGTAGGGGGGTGGCGAAGAAGCGTCCACCTCATCCCCCATCCTCTGAGGAGGATTAAGAGCCTGAAGGGGGTTATGTGATCACATGGACCCCCGTGGATCTGTCAGATGGGGAATTGGACCCTTCTGACGGTGAGGAGGAGCAGGGGGCCACCGTAGCACGGGAAAAGGCGTTGGTGGGTTCCCTGGTGGCTGCCGTCCGCGGGACGCTGCGTTTGGGCCAGTCCGGGATGTCGCAGGAGGCGGTTTACGCCTTTGGGTCCCATAAGCTGGCTCGGGCCCCTAAGGTGTTCCCTTATGTGCCGTATTTTGACCAGTTTGTCTACAAGGAATGACAGTGTCCTCAGAATTCGTTCGCATTACCAAAACGATTTTCTGTGTGCTATCCGTTTGAGGATAGCTTGTTGCAGATGTGGGTGTCCCCCGTGGTAGACCTGCCCGTGGCCCGCCTCAACAAGGCTACCACTATCCCGATGGAGGGTTCTCCATCATTTAAAAATCCAGCCGACAGGCGGACGGAGGCTGTGTCCAAGGCTATGTTCCTGGTGGCGGGGGCGGCCATGCGGCCAGTACTGACGTCAGCAATGGTGTCGCAGACGCTCACGGAGTGGGCGACAGTGTTGCACAAGGATTTGGGGGAGCTTGTGGTTCCTTCGGAGTCGGTGCAGCTGGCTGACCAGCTGGTGCAGGGTCTCGGGTACCTCTACGACGCGGCCTTGGATGTAGCTCCCATGCTGTCAAAACTGGCAGTTTTTGCGATCATTATTAGACGGCTGCTGTGGCTAAGGTGCTGGTCGGGCGACCATGCGTCGAAGAAAGAAAGGCCTCACGGACCTGCCGTTTCAGGGTGCCGACGTGGTACGGATGGTAACGGATGTTCCCTGGCGGCTTCTGCTATGCGAAGATCTGCTTTCGCAGGGGCCCATCTTGCACCCTACTTTACGCTCGCTGGCTTTGACGGCCTGGCTATTGAATCCCAGGTACTGAGGGATAGGGCGGTCTCTGAGTCAGTGATCCCCACCATGCTTAAGGCACGTAAGTCCACGTCACGCAAGATTTATCACTGCACCTGGAAGTCTTATATTGCTTGGTGCGAGGCTGGGGGGTGGAACCCCCGTTCCTTTTCAGTGGTATCGTGTGCTGGTCTTTCTTCAGCAAGGCCTGGATCAAAAACTGGCGTTGAGTACCCTCAAGGGTCAGATCTCTGCCCTAGCGATTCTTCTTCAGCGTCCGTTAGCGACGCACTCTTTGATCCGTACGTTTGTACAGGGGTACGTCATGTGGCCCCGCAGGTGCGATCGCCCCTGGCGCCGTGGGATCTGAACCTGGTACTGTCAGTACTGCAGAAGCCGCCATATGAGAAGATCAGAGACATTTCTTTTCATTTGCTCTCGCAAAAGGTGGCCTTCTTGGTGGCCATCACATCCGCCAGGCAGGTGTCTGAGTTGGCGGCGTATTCTTGTAAGTCTCCCTACTTGGTCCTGCATAAGGACAAGGTGGTGCTGTGCCCATCTCCTTCGTTTCTACCGAAGGTGGTTTCCTCTTTTCACATTAATAAGGACATTGTCCTTCCTTCCTTGTGTCCGCGCCCGTCACATCCTAGGGAGGTTGCTTTGCACTCCTTGGATGTGGTTAGGGCTTTGCGGGTGTATTTGTCGACCACGGCCTCCTTCCGGAGGTCGGATGCACTGTTCGTGGTGGCAGATGGTCCGAGCAAAGGGCTGGCAGCCTCGTCGGCCAATATCTCGCGTTGGATCAGACAGACTGTGACCCGTGCGTATGAGGTTCGGGGTCAAGGACCCCCTTTTCCGGTCACGGCTCATTCCATCAGGGCGATTAGCACTTCCTGGGCTTTCCCACACCAAACGTCGGTGTCTCAGGTGTGCAAGGCTGCCACTTGGACTTCTGTGCACACCTTTGCTAATTTTTACAAAGTTGATGTGTCTGCGGATGCTGCTTTTGGCCGCAAAGTTTTTCAGGCGGTGGTGTAGGCGCGTCTGGCGCCTCCCGGAGAGTTTCCTTTGGGTACAATTGTTATTGTTGTTGCCCACCCCTCTTTGTTTCACACTGCTTTGGGACGTCCCCACATGTCAAGATTAGAGGCTGCGTCCGTCAATGAACGCAAGAGAAAATAGGATTTTTTTACGTACCGTAAAAGCCTTTTCTCTGAGTTTATTGACGGACGCTGCACCCACCCCTCTGTGTTCTGAGTTTGTACTGCTTGTTACGTACTGAAGTACTAGCAGGGCGGAGGTGGTTATGCAGAGTGAGGACTGCCCCCCGGGAGGGGCTAGCTTGCTTTTTGTCTGAACTATGTTCTGCCTAGTCTACTCCTGGTAAAAGGTGCATACCTCACATGTCAAGATTAGAGGCTGCATCCGTCAATGAACTCAAGAGAAAAGGATTTTACGGTAAGTCAAAAAATCCTATTTTCTCTTTCGTTCGTCGACAGGCACAGCGACTCTTAGGACTAAGTGGGTTATACTGCCCTCTTCAGGAGTTTACTAGGCAGAACAGGCAGTTCTAACAGCAAAAAGAACAGTAACAGACACAGCTCCTCCCAGGGGGCAGTCCCCACTGGCAGATAACCCCACACCCAGCTCTGCTATCTCAGTTTTTTCTGCCTAGTGCAAGGAGTTAGACCTAGGCTCCCTTTTGGGATCTGTGGTACCTCTCTGGGTCCACTTTGGCTGTCCTGGAGGACAGCCTAACAGATGAAGACTGCAATCAAGTAGCCGTGCTGGGTGACAGGCTGGATTTTAGATCCAGGTAGTCTCCCCAGCCGGCCATCGAGCGTGCGCAGACCTTCGCTCCGATCTGGGTCGGCTGCGACAGGCCCCTAACCAGACGGGGTGGCCCCGCGGGTCAAACATCCCGCCGGTGCAAATATGACCGAGCGCCTTAGTCCGTGTTACCATGGCCGACAGCTCCCCCCGGCCTTACGGGTGAGGCAGATCTGTCTCGGGTGGCATACCCGCTCTGCCCGACTGGATGGGTAAGTATGCCCCCCCCCCTCTCCCACCAGGATCTGGGGGGGGGGGCAGGTGGGTTTCCCCCCTGGGGTGTTAGGCTGATGGGTTGGTCCCCCCTCCTTCACTTCACCCCCTCCCTCCTGTGCTGCGCTGTCGCTGTGCCCCCCCCCCCCCCGGGGCTCCTAGGGGGTGTCCAGGGCCTTAGCTGTCCCCCTCCTCCTTGCCTTGTGCTGCTAGGCTGTCGGAGATCAATCGGCGGCCATTTTCCTGTGGCCGGCCTGATGCTGTGGCCTCTGGGGCTCCCGGCGACCATTTTGGTGTAGCCGCAGCGTTCCTGACTGGGTGTTTGGCCTCTAGCTGCGGCCATTTTCTTGTGGCCTATGCACATGTGCCGACCTGTGAGTGTTGGGGGCGGTCCCTGTGGTTTTTACCCCCCACTCAGTGCGGAGAGCTTTTCTGTGGGACAGCAGCAGAAGCAGTGGCAAGTGTGGAGGACGGGCGGTCACGGCAGCGGCAGACAGCAGCAGGCACGGCTCCTCTCCTGGACAGTTGAGTGGGCAGGTGCTGAGTCCCTCCGGGGTTACCCTCCTGTAGTAAGTCATGCGCAGCATTTTGGTTTGGGGGTGCCTGGTCTCCTGGTACTTAGACCTCAGTTAGGTGGCGTGTTACCATGGTGGGTGTCGAAATGGCAGCCGATGCGGGTGCTTCCCCACCAGGCCTCTCTGTGGTTGCAGCCAGCGCCTCAGGGACTGTGATCTCTATTGACACTCTGTCGGCGGTCCTGGAGTGCTTTGTCTCCCGGGTAGGGACAGCATGTGAGCAGCCCCTACCTCCCCCCTCTTCTGGTGAGGAATGGGACCCTGACGGGGGCTCCACCGTGACGGGGACCCCCCTTGAGCTGTCGGATGGCAAGGCCCCGGATTCTATGAACAGCTAGTAGGAATCTGCGGCGGCCACTGCTGCCCACGAGAAGGCACTAGTCAGCGCCCTGATCACAGCAGTACATGAGACCCTGAAGTTGGATGATACGGCGGGACCCTCCTAGGAGGTCCCCGTCCCCTTCGGGTCACATAAACCGGCCCATGGGGCTAAGGTTTTCCCCTATGTGTCTTACCTGGATAAATTTGTCTACAGAGACTGGGAACGGCCTCAGATCTCCCTTCCCATACCCAAACGTTTCTCTGTGCGCTATCCCTTCGAGGAAAGCCTGTTAAAAATAGGGGGCATCACCCAGGCGTCCTGGGGCTGTTGTTGGCCCAGGGACGGTGGTCTCCAGAGGAGTCTTGTCTCCCAATTTAATGTCCTGGAATTGAGGGCTATCAGGTGCTGCCTCTCCCGTTGGGCGAGAAGGCTGCACAGGTGCCCTGTCCTGATTCAGTCGGATAATACCACGGCCGTGGCATACGTGAATCACCAGGGCGGGACAAGCAGCTCGGCTTCGGCCTCAGAGGTAGCTCACATTCTGCGGTGGGCAGAACTCCACATACCGGCAATCTCCACCGTTCACATTCCGGACATAGAGAATTGGCAGGTAGACTACCTCAGTCGTCAGGGATTGGACCAGGGAGAGTGGTCCCTGCACCCCGTTCCATCAGATTTGTCTGAGGTGGAGTACACCAGATCTTCTAGCGAAGGTGCAGGCCTTCGTGAGCAGGACAAGGGATCCCCTAGCGGACATGCGGATGCCCTAGTAGCTCTGTGGGCTCGGTACCGGCTCCTCTACGCCTTTCCCCCTCTCAAGTTGCTTCCACGCCTTCTGCGCAGAATAGAAACGGAGGGCATACTGACCATTCTCATAGTTCCAGATTGGCCAAGGTGACCTTGGTACGCCAACGTAGTTCAAATGGTGGTGGACGTCCCCTGGCGACTCGCGAGGACCTACTGTCTCAGGGGCCCATCTTGCATCCTGCTTTACCCTCGCTGGCTTTAATGGCCTGGCTATTGAATCCCAGGTGTTGAGGGATTGGGGTGTCTCAGGCTCAGTGATCCCCACCTTGCTTAAGGTACGTAAGGCCACTTCCAGGAAGGTTTATCACCGCACCTGGAGGGCTTACATCGCCTGGTGTGAGAAAGGGAGGTGGAATCCCCAATCTTTTTCAGTATCTCGGGTTCTGGCTTTTCTGCAGAAGGGTCTCGACCAGAAGCTGGCGTTGAGTATGATCAAGGGTCAGGTTTCTGTCCTGGCGATCTTTTTTTCAGCGACCTTTGGCGACGCATTCTTTGATCCGTACTTTCATGCAGGGGGTTCGACATGTCGCCCCCCATATACGGTGGCCTCTGGTGCCATGGGACCTCAATTTGGTACTCTCGGTCCTTCGTAAGCTGCCTTTTGAGTATATCATGGAGATATCGCTACAATTGCTTTCGCAAAAGGTGGCTTTCCTGGTAGCCATCACATCCACTCGGCGGGTGTCTGAGTTGGCGGTTCTATCATGTAGGTCTCCATTTCTGGTCCTACACTCTGTCGTCTTTCCATATCAATGAGGACATTGTCCTTCCTTCGCTCTGCCCATGTCCCTCTCATTCTAGAGAGGTTGCCTGCACTCCCTGGATGTTGTTCGGGCCCTGCTGGTGTATCTGGCGACCACGGCCTCTTTTCGGCAGACGGATGCGCTTTTTGTAGTGGTGGATGGCCCACGCAAGGGTCTGGCGGCCTCATCGGCCACTATTTCATCTTGGATTAGACAGACAGTGACCCAAGCCTATGCTGTTCGGGGTCTGGAGCCTCCTTTCCCGGTCATGGCTCACTCTACCAAGGCTATTAGCACTTCCTGGGCTTTTCGACATCAGGCGTCTGTGTCTCAAGAGTGCAAAGTGGCTACTTGGTCCTCTGTGCACACCTTCTCAAAGTTTTACAAAGTTGATGTTTTAGCATCCTCTGATGCTGCTTTGGCCGCAAAGTTTTGCAGGCGGCCGTGTGAGACGTATGGTTCCTCACTGAGGGTTTGGTTGGGTGTAGTTCTGTTGTTGTTCTGTTACCCACCCCTCATGTTTGGCACTGCTTTTGGACTTCCCACTTAGTCCTAAGAATCGCTCTGCCTGTCGACGAACAAAAGAGAAAATGTGATTTTTTTTTTTGACTTACCATAAAATTTATTTCTCTGAGTTCATCGACAGGCACAGCACCCACCCCTCTGGATGTTGCACTGCTTGTTACGAACTGAGCTAGCAGAGCTGTGTGTGGGGTTATCTGCCAGTGGGGACTGCCCCCTGGGAGGGGCTGTGTCTGTTACTGTTCTTTTTGCTGTTAGAACTGCCTGTTCTGCCTAGTAAACTACTGAAGAGGGCAGTATAACCCACTTAGTCCTAAGAGTCGCTGTGCCTTTCAACAAACTCAGATAAAGGGATTTTACAGTAAGTCAAAAAATCCCGTTATTTTTCCTTTCTCCCTGTAGGTGTGTGACAGCCTTATCTCTATTTAATTTTATTTATTTTTTTCTTGCGGCTCTGAATATTTCAAATTCCCATCAAGTTAGTATAGTTTGAGGAATTTTTGAATGTTATCCATATATACCAGGTTTTATTGAACTTCTCAATTGTGTCATAGGCTATTGCCCTTAGCTCTTCCATATGATAGATGTCAGTCACTGACTGGAGCCATTCTTTAATTGTGTGAATATGTGTGCTTATCCAATGTCTAGGTATCAGTACTTTCACCCCAATAAGTAGATGTCTGGTGAGTGAGTGTATTTTTTCATAGCACAGTTTGAAATGTGTAATAGGGAATAAGCTGCCATCAGATCTATGGTGGTATCAGTAATTTGTTTAATTATGGTACATATTTCTTTTACGTTCACTGACAGACGCAGCCCTTCATTGACAAGTGGGGGTTTATGCACATCCTACTAGGAGTATACTATGCAAATAGAAAAAAAGCAAGCTGACCCCTCCCAGGGGGGCCGTCCTCACTCCAGCATATAACCCCCCAGCTCTGCATAGCATATCAGTTTTATTATGCCTAGTGCAAGGAGTTAGACCTGGTTCCCTGTTGGGACCTGCGGTTCCCCAAATTTTTCTTCTTTTTGGCTTCTCAAGCTTTTTGATGAAGACTGCTATCAAGTAGCCGGCTGGGGCATAGAGGATATCTCGATCCTGGAATTTCCCCAGCACGGCCGACCGATGCGAGCTACCCTTAGCCTTAGCGGGGTCCGCCACATCGTACCCGTTCCGTGCGGGAGGCTAGTGGGGGAACCCCACTTGCGTCCAGTGACTGGGCTGTGCTCGAGTCCAGGGGCGCTTGGCCTGCAGCATCCCTCCCCGCCTGATGGGAGGAAGGTCTGCTACCGGGTGGCTACCCACTACGCCCGTCGGATTGGTGAGTGACAACCCCCCCCCCCCAGGGGTGTGGAGGGGGGGGGGCTGAGCGATTTGCAGACTATGCTGGCCGGAGGAGCGATCAGGGCTACAGGTTCCCCTTTTGGTTGTGGTCTGTATTCGCCCTGCGCAAAAACCGCCATGCGGCGATCCACCGCCATTTTGCCATAGCCGCGGCCATTTTGTGGGCTATTTTGGCCTCTATTGGTGGAGCGACGGCCATTTTGCCGTGGCTGCGGCCTGTGTGAACAGGCTTTGGCCTCTTGTGGCTACTCGGCGGCCATGTTTGATGTGCCTGTGAAGAAAACGTGCGGCTTGCGCCGTTTCTCCCTCTTTTCCTCTGGGACAGTGGCGGTGAAGGTACCTGACAGGTGGGCAAGCACTCCTACTGGGACGCAGTGCTTGAAGGGCATTGGTTACACAGCAAGAATAGCTGACTCTCCCTGAGGTGTTGGTAGCGGTGGGTGCAGTCCTCCTGGGTATTCTCCCGGTTGCTCTCTGGGGCAGTGGTGTAGCCACATTGTGGGGGTGTCAGGGCCTATTGGCCTAGCAGTGTTCCGGTGGCACAATGGCAGAGGAGCTTGTGGAAGCGCAACCTGCTATGGGCCCTCTGGTTCCCCTGAATCAGTTAAAGTCCATATTGGGAGAGTTTTTCCCCCGGGAGGTGCCGAGCCGTGCTAAGGGGGTGGCTAAAAAGCGTCCACCCCCTCCTTCAGGGCAGGATTCTGAAACGGAAGGGACCTCGGTGGTCACGGGGACCCCCGTGGAGCTCTCAGATGGTGAACTGGAGCCTTCGGATGGTGAGGAAGACCAGGAGGCCTCGGTAGCGCGCAAAAGGGTGCTGGTGGCCTCCCTAATCACCAATATCCGTGCGTCTTTGCGGCTGGACCAGGCCAGGGAGTCGCAGGAGACGGCCTACGTTTGTGGGTCTTTTAAGCCATCTCTCCCCTAGGGCATATCCCTATGATCAATATTTTGACCAGCTGGTCTATAAGGAATGGCAGCATCCGCAGAATTCCTTTTCATTGCCCAAACGTTTCGCTGTGCGCTATCCTTTTGAGGACAGTTTTGTGCAGAAGTGGGCATCCCCCTGCAGTGGACCCCTTGGAGGGGTCTCCCTCTTTTAAGGATCCGGCCGATAATTGGAAGGAAGCGGTTTCCAAGGCACTGTTTCTGGTGGCGGGGTCAGCCATGAGACCAGCTCTGGCGTCGGCCATGGTGGCGCAATCTCTTACGGAGTGTGCGACTGAGTTGCACAATGCTTTGAGCTGCGGGTGTTCGGCTGAGGCTTCAGAGCGGACGGACCATCTAATACAGGGTCTCCAGTATCTGTGTGACGCAGCTTTGGACCTGCTTCTCATGCTGTCTAAGATGTCTGTTTTTGCAGTCATTATCAGACGGGTGCTGTGGTTTCGCTGTTTGTCGGGTGACCACGCGTGTAAAAAGGGCCTCATGGACCTTCCTTTTCAGGGTGGTTGGCTCTTTGGGCCACAGTTGGATGAAATCATTAATGATTTCACTGGGGGGAAGATTACCTTTCTCCCGGAGCCCAGGCGGCGGGAATTCCGCCGTAAGCAGGGGCCTGCTGCTTCAGGTCAGAAGCGTTTTTTTTGTGCAGCGTGCATGGGCTCAAGGCCCGGCAAGTCTTCCTCGGGGTCCGGTAAGTGGCCCTGGCAGCGCAAGAGCGAAAAGACGGAGGAAAAGTCCTCTTCCGCATGATGCGTTGCCCCGCCCGACTCTCGAGTGGGGTGCCGACTTCTGGGGTTCGCAGACAGGTGGACTGCCCGCATATCCGACCGGTGGGTCCAGGAAGTGGTGTCCTCCGGATACAGGATAGAGTTCAGTACTCTATCCCCACTTGTCAATGAAGGGCTGTGTCTGTCAGTGAACGTAGGAGAAAATAGGATTTTATTAAGAACTTACCGTAAAATCCTTTTCTCTGAGTTCACTTACAGACGCAGCACCCACCCCTCTGTTGCGTTTGTATAGCTTGTTACGAACTGATATGCTATGCAGAGCTGGGGGGTGATATGCTGGAGTGAGGACAGCCCCCTGGGAGGGGTCAGCTTGCTTTTTTCTTTTTACCTAGTCTACTCCTAGTAGGATGTGCATAAACCCCCACTTGTCAATGAAAGGCT
>BLSH010113976.1:1654192-1665485 GCA_018402905.1 Glandirana rugosa | reverse complement strand
AAAACAATAATCTGTCCCTTACAGCAACAGCAGGAACCTCTCCCTATAGAACTAGGAGATGATTTTAGAACAATAATCTGTCCCTCTAAGCAGTAGACTCTACCTAGTCCAGTCAGATCGTTCTGTAATGCAGGATGAGATCTGCAATCTGTCCCTAAAAGCAGCAGTAGTAGTAATCTCTACCTATCTATCTATCTGCAATCTGTCCCTCACAGCACCAGCAGCATCCTCTCCCTACACTACCCAGAGAGCATGTGACATGCAGCACTGTGACTCCAGCCTCATACAGAGGCTGGGTCACATGATGCACTGGCCAATCACAGCCATGCCATTAGTAGGCATGGCTGTGATGGCTTCTAAGGGCAAACCAGTGAAACGCTTGTTGATTGGCTGCCCTGCAGCTATTCAACATGCGTGATCAAATGTCCGGGTTCGGGTCCGGGTCACGGACACCCCAAAGTTCGGTACGAACCAGAACTTTACAGTTCGGGTTCGCTCAACTCTACCTGTCATCTCTTATTTCTATTACAAGGGATGTTTACATTCCTTGTAATGGGAATAAAAGTGATTGAAACATTAAAGGGACAGTGTAAAAAATAAATAAATAAATAAATAAATAAGAAAAAAAAAAATTTCAAGCGCCCCCATCCCTCAGAGCATGCGCAGAAGCGAACGCATACGTAAGTCACGCCCGCATATGTAAACGGTGTTCAGACCACACATGTGAGGTATCGCCACGATCGTTAGAGCGAGAGCAATAATTCTAGCACCCCTCTGTAACTCTAAGGACTCATTTACACTTTGCTTCAAAACAGGGCGTCAGACCGTCTTTGTTAGAGCTCCCTTAACGCCAGTTAAAGTTCTGTCACTAAATAAAAATGGTTGGCTTACAGTCCTGTTTACACCTTGCGTTGGCTTTGCTTCGCTTCAGCTTTGCATCAAAAATTATACCCCATGCTTTAGCCAGGCTTCAAAGCCTCTCCAACGCCTCCATAGAAGTCTATGACAAAGCTTGTTTGAAGCTCGCTTGAAGCACCTGCGGCTTTTCAGAGGCTGTTTATTAGGGGTGGGGCAGGGTGGAGTTGGGAGGGGCAACTGGTAGCGAGCAACCCTTAAGGCCTGGCTATTAGCTCAGGACTTGAAATTTTGAGCCCCGTATAATGGCATCCAAAGAGCTCAATGTTGGTTCATCTGACCAGACTATATTCTCCCAGTATTTCACAGGCTTGTCTCAATGTTATGCAGAAAACTATAAACGAGCTTCACTATGCTTTTTCTTCAGCAATGGAGTGTTGCGTGGTGAGCGTGCATACAGGCCATGGCGGGGGAGTGCATTACTTATTGTACCTGCTAATTCCAGGTCTTTCTGAAGCTCTCTACAAGTGGTCCTTTGCTCTTGGACAAATCTTCTGATAATTCTTTTCACTCCTTTGTCATAAATCCCGCAAGGAGCGCCTGGGTTTGGCCAGTTTATGGCAAAATTATGTTTTTTCCACTTCTGGATTATGGCCTCAACAGTGCTCACTGGAACATTCAGAAGTTTAGAAAACCTTCTGTAACCAATGCCATCAATATTTTTTGCAACAATAAGGTTGGGAAGGTCTTGAGAGAGCTCTTTGCTTTTCCTCATCATGAGATGTTTCTTGTGTGACACCTTGGTAATGAGACACCTTTCTATAGGCCCAGGGCTGGCTCTACCACTAGGCGGAGTAGGCGGCCGCCTAGGGCGTACTGCCGCCTAGGGGCACCTGGCCACTGTTGATCTGACACTGGCTGCTCTGCGTTGACTCTGACACTGAGATTGTATTATCACATGCCATTTGCAAATGTATATAGAACTAGTGACTGATCTGCCAAATCCCCCACCCCCCCTTAAGGCTGTATTTGATGGGCACAGGTGAAGCTGTATTTGATGGGCACAGGTGAAGCTGTATTTGATGGGCACAGGTGAGGCTGTATTGATTGGCACTGGTGAAGCTGTATTTGATGGGCGCTGGTGAGGCTGCAATTCATTGGCGCTGATCAGGCTGGGCAGGGAAAAGGGGGTGGGGTCAGGGTGGAGCCAAGGGGGCGGCAAAATGAGGTTTTGCCTAGGGTGTCAAAAATCCTTCCACTAGCTCTGTATAGGCCATCAGGTGAGACTGAACCAGCTGATATTAATTTGCACTGATAAGGGGCAGGATTGCTTTCTAATTGCTGATAGATTTCAGCTGGTGTCTTGGCTTTCCATGCCTTTTTTGCACCTCCGTTTCTTCATGTGTTCTATGCCTTTTTCCAGTGTCATTCCATTTTATTACACAGAACTTAATTTCTGAACTTACAGTTAGGTCCGTATATATTTGGACACTGGCACAATTTTAGTTTTTTCAGGTATTTACCAAAACATATTCAAGCGATAGTTATATAATGGATATGGGGTGTATGGGGTGTTCAAGGAGGGGTAGCACCTCTGGTGTAGGGGCATGTTGTGACCTTTTTAGGGCAGCTCCTCCACCTTTGGTCCCCACTTGTCACTCAGCTCTCACCTGTGGCTCCTAGTATATGTAACATGCGCAGTGGCCAAACCCCGAGCAACAGCTTCGACAGGCTGGCCAAACCAGGTTGAGGGTAACTGTTAGGAGAAGATTGTGCTGAGGACATGTTTGCATTTGATTGTTGTTTCCTCTAGCTCCAGGAGGAGCAGCTCTATTTGAACTTCCTGCTTCCTGTAGCAAGTGCTGTTCGTTCTACAGCATGTACCCATCCTTCCTGAGCAACTTGTGCCTGTTGTCTGTTCCTGTCTCCTGTTCCTGTGACCCAGCTTGCCCGACCTTGTCTGAACTCCGCCTGTACCGACCCTTGGCTTGCCTACGACCATCCGATTGCCTGATCCTTCTGCACTTCTGCTGTCAGCCTGTTAACGAACTCTGCCTGTACCCGACCATCCGCCTGCCTGCTCCTTTTGTACTTCCTAGCCTGCCTGTTGCCGACCCGGACTGTACGACCACTCTTCTGTCTTGCACGAGTCCCAGTGGACCTACATGCACCACCAAGTGTTCCTGTCCAACCCTCGTGCCCCTCTGCACTCCTGAAATCCCTGTTTACTCTATTAGGGGTTCTCAACCCAGGGCCGCAAGAGAGGTTACCCCTGCAGAAGTCAGACTCGTCCTCCAGGTATGTGACAGCAACGAACAGCCATGCCAGAGTCTGCGCAGGGGACCTCTCCCGTGGACAAGCTGTGCGTGCACCTTGCTGGACTCACTCGAGCCATCCAGACCCTCCAGGATGACTACACCTGTCTGGAAGAGAGAGTCCGGGGACTCATTACCTCAGCACCCACCGGGTCGGGCTCTCTGGATACTCGCACCGTGGTCACTTTGCCAAGTGAGCCCAAGGTGCCTATGCCTGAACGTTTTTCTGGAAACCGCAGAAAATTCCGGGCCTTCCGCACCTCTTCCCCCTCAGTGCAGGCTATCCTGGACTTGGGTGCAAGTAGCTGCTTTGTGGATCTTGCCTTTGCACCACATCACCAGATCCCACTCCAACCTAAGAAACACCCCATGGTCGTCCGACTAACCGATGGGTCAAACATTAAGTCAGGCACGGTCACCCAGGAGACCATCCCAGTATCCGCCACTACCGGTGGGGGACATGCCGAGTTTCTGTTACTGGATGTCATTGCCTCTCCAGTGTACCCAATTATTCTGGGTCTCCCCTGGCTTCGGGCTCACAACCCCCAGATAGACTGGACAATGGGCAAAGTGGCATTCTCCTCCTCCTATTGCTCCCAGCACTGCCTGCCTCAGCGGCCAGAGAACCCCTCAGCCTTGCTCAGCCTGGATCTAGACGTCGATCCAGAATCCCGTGCGGTAGTCCCTGCACCCTACCATGAGTACCTAGACGTCTTCAGTAAGAAGGGGGCTGACGTCCTCCCACCACATCGGTCCTATGATTGCCCGATCGACCACCTACCGGGAGCGGAAGTTCCGTTCGGTCGAATCTTTCCCTTGTCCGAAGTGGAATTAGCTAAAGACCTATCTGGACGAAAATTTGAAGAAGGGCTTCATTCGGCCATCTACGTCACCAGCCGGAGCCGGAATCTTCTTCGTAGAGAAGAAGGACCATTCCCTCCGGCCCTGTATTGACTATCGTGAGCTCAACCGGGTCACTATCAAAAACCAGTATCCGTTACTGTCCTTACCAAGCTGGATTTACGCGGGGCTTACAATCTCATCCGCATCTGCGAAGGGGACGAGTGGAAGACTGCCTTCCGGACGCGGTTCGGACATTATGAATATCTGGTCATGCCCTTCGGGTTGTGCAACGCCCCAGCGACCTTCCAGCACCTGGTGAACGACATCTTCCGGGACTTTCTGGACCAGTTCATAGTCGTTTACCTGGGCGATATCCTAATCTTCTCACCCTCTCTGGAAGAACATCGAAGGCATGTGAAGAGTGTTCTTGTCCGTCTCTGGCTACATGGCCTTTACGCCAAGGCAGAAAAATGTGCCTTCGAATGTGCCAGTATCTCATTCCTGGGGTTCCATCTTTCTACGGCAGGAATTACCATGGACCCCCAGAAGGCCTCGGCCATCCTGGAGCGGCCCGTCCCAGTTGATAGGAAGGGAGTCCAGCAATTTGTGGGGTTGGCAAATTTCTATCGGAAATTCATTAAGGGGTTTTCTGCAGTCATCGCCCCAATAACCCAACTCACAATGAAATACTTACGGTTCTGCTGGACTCCTGAGGCCCAAGACGCCTTCTCCCAGCTCAAGAAGCTGTTTACATCCGCTCCCATCCGCAAACACCCCGATCCTGCTCTACCATATATCCTGGAGGTAGACGCCTCTGAAACAGCAGTGGGAGCCTTTCTCTCACAGAGACAGGGCCCCAAGGCCTTACTTCACCCCACTGCCTTCTTTTCAAGGAAGTTATCTCCGCCGGAAAGGAACTATGATGTCGGTGATAGGGAATTGCTGGCCATCAAGTCGGCTTTGGAGGAGTGGCGGTACCTCCTGGAAGGAGCAGCTCACCCAGTATTGGTTTTTACTGACCATAAAAACCTTGAATACCTGCGGACAGCTAAGAGGTTGAAACTCTCGACAGGCAAGGTGGGCACTGTTCTTTAGTCGGTTTCAGCTTCAAATTACATACAGGCCCGGGGCAAGGAACGTCAAGCCGGATGCTCTGTCAAGGATGTTCCATGTCCCAGAGGACTTTTCTCCACCAGATACCATCCCTTCTGCCCATAGTTTTCTGCTCCCCCAGGAGGACCTTTTGACCCGAATCCGGAAATCCTGCTCTGGCCTTAGTGAACCACCGGACCCTCGATGCACTTTAAGAGAGGGATTGCGGTGGTGGAATAACAGGCTGTACGTGCCCCAGGAACTCCGGCCGGCAGCCCTCGGACTCTGCCATGACACCAAGATGGCCGGGCACTTCGGTGGTCATAAGACATCTGAGTTACTCTCCCGGTCATTCTGATGGCCTCGCTTGAAAGAGGATTGCCTGAGTTACGTGGCTGCCTGTCCGGTTTGCAACAGGAACAAGACGGAGAAATCCAAGGCTTGGGGACTACTTGACCCGCTACCTATCCCGGAATGACCATGGTCTCAGATTGCTATGGACTTCATAGTGGAACTGCCCCTATCAGCAGGATGCAATGCAATTATGGTGGTTGTGGACCGGCTCACAAAAATGGCCCATTTTGTCCCAATGAAGGGCACCCCTTCAGCCTCAGAAACCGCAGAAGCGTTCATTAAGGAGGTGGTTCGCTTACATGGAATCCCGACCAGCTTTGTGTCGGACCGGGGAGTACAGTTCACTTCCCACTTCTGGAGGTCCTTATGCGCTACCTTGGGTATTGAGTTGGCCTTCTCCTCGGCCTACCACGCCCAGTCCAACGGACAGACAGAGAGGTCCGACCAGACCCTGGAACAATACCTGCGGTGCTTCTCCTCTTATGCTCAGGATGACTGGGTCTCCCTCCTGCCTGTAGCCAAGTTCGCCTTCAACAATTCTGTCCATTCTGCTACCAAGCAGTCCCCTTTCTGGGCAAATCTTGGCTACCACCCTGCCTTTCTGCCCGACTTGGCCTCTGAGAGCCCCGTACCTGCTGTGCAAGACATGGCTCAGTTTGTGGAAAAGAACAGCAAGCTCCTGCAGGAGACCCTCGCCCAGACCCAGGCTACCAGTAAGAGGAACTTCAACAGAGGGAGAAGGGGGGAACTGGAGTTACAGATTGGTCAACAGGTCTGGTTGTCCACCAAGAACCTAAGACTCTCCTGCCCCTCTAAAAAACTGGGCCCTAGATATATAGGACCATTTCCTATCAAGAGGAGGATAAATCAAGTAGCTTACGAGCTAAACCTCCCGGCATCCATGCACATTCATCCAGTCTTCCATGTTAATCTGCTGAAACCAACAGTTCCGGACATCTTCCCAGGGCGTAGCGCAGCGCCCCCAGAACCGGTCGTGGTGGACGGTGAGGAAGAATTTGAGGTGGAGACTATCCTCGATTGTAGGAAAAGAGGAGGCAGCACTCAATTCCTGGTCAAATGGAAGGGCTATGGGCCCGAAGAGAACTCTTGGGAGCCGGAGGAAAACCTTCATGCAAATTAACTGATCAGTGCTTTCTGGAGGAGGCACCCGACTAGGAGAACCCGTTTGGGCATCCGGAGGCTGCCCCTTGGGGGGGGGGGGGGGGCAATGTTAGGAGAAGATTGGACTGAGGACATTTTTACATTTGATTGTTGTTTCCTCTAGCTCCAGGAGGAGCAGCTCTATTTGAACTTCCTGCTTCCTGTAGCAAGTGCCGTTCGTTCTACAGCGTGTACCCGTCCTTCCTGAGCAACTTGTGCCTGTTGTCTGTTCCTGTCGCCTGTTCCTGTGACCCGGCTTGCCCGACCTTGTCTGAACTCCGCCTGTACCAACCCTTGGCTTCCCTACAACCATCCGATTGCCTGATCCATCTGCACTTCTGCTGTCAGCCTGTTAACGAACTCTGCCTGTGCCCGACCATCCGCCTGCCTGCTCCTTTTGTACTTTCTAGCCTGCCTGTTGCCGACCCGGACTGTACGACCACTCTTCTGTCTTGCACGAGTCCCAGTGGACCTACACGCACCACCAAGTGTTCCTGTCCAACCCTTGTGCCCCTCTGCGCTCCTGAACTCCCTGTTTACTCTATTAGGGGTTCTTGAACCAGGGCCGCAAGAGAGGTTACCCCTGCAGAAGTCAGACTCGTCCTCCAGGTACGTGACAGTAACCGTCATGTCATTGACAGTCGGTGAGATAGGGACTTGTCTGTCCTGAGCATGTGAAGACAGATTCCGGTGGATTGAGCGGATGAGACCTATCAAAGTAGGGCCAACGATCATGAAGGCAGTTTCTGCAAGCGACGTGGTACCCTAAAAGCACGGCAAGACATGAAAGACGCCCTGGTCAACCACTGCACCCAGCCCATCTCCAACCGTCTCGACTTTTGTCCTGCCATTGGAACAAGATGGAATCTGGGAAGATTCCCAGAGTGAGGCTGACTATGCGCACCTCTCCCTCACTTTAATCCAATTCACGCGCAAGTCTTGACATCCCCCAACTCCCCGTCACCCAAAATCCTGTGGCGATAGGCGAGCTATGAAGCAGCAGGTGTGGATTCACTGGGAGCTGTAGTAGCGGACCTGCACACAGGCGGCTCAGGTCTAATGGTCGTCCTCTTGCTGACCGAAGCAAAAGCCGGATTCAGTGTCTACCTGAGTGACTGAGCAGCCCTCTTTAGGACCGCACTGCTCAACTCCGTAATAAGAGGAAGGGGCTAGAAAAGGTGCCCTAAACATTGTTTGCTTCACAGAACCCTGGCTAGCTTACCGCGGCTGGAGGGGATCCCATCTCATGCGGTCGAACAATAAAACTTCAAACACAACGCAAAGTGACACCACTCAATATTGGCATATGAAACATACGCATTCTTCAAGACAACCACTCAGCAGATCAACCAGAAAGAAGAACCGAACTGGTCGCCAGAGAGCTCGCAAGATTTAACATCGATATCGCAGCCCTGTGTGAAACTCGGCTAGCCAACGAAGGCCAGCTCACAGAAATAGGAGGTGGTTATACATTCTTCTTGTGTGGACGCAACACTGACGAACGTTGTGAATCTGGAGTCGGCTTTGCGGTTAAGACTTAACTTGTCAGCAAACTTGCCAGTATTCCTAAGGGTATGAACGATTGACTCATGACACTGCATCTCCCATTACCGAGTGGAAAGCAAGCCACCGTGATCAGCGCCTACGCACCTACAATGACGAATCCGGGTGAAGTAAAGGACAAATTTTATGAAGATCTCAATGCCCTACTCTCATCCGTGAAATGTATGGACAGGCTGATTCTACTTGGTGATTTTAACGCGAGAGTGGGGCCCAATCATGCTGCCTGGGATGTCGTCATTGGAAAAAATGGAATTGGCAAATGTAATAGTAATGGCCTACTACTATTGAAGACATGTGCGGCTCATGATCTGATCATCACCAATACCATCTTCCGCCTGCCTACTCGCAAAAATACGTCCTGGATGCACCCACGCTCCAAGCACTGGCATCTCATTGATTATGTCGTTGTGCGGAGGAAAGATAGACAGGATGTTAGGGTAACCAAGGCCATGCCGAGTGCTGACTGCTGGACTGACCAAAGACTCATCATCTCTAAACTAAACCTTCACATCAAGCCAAAGAGGCATCCACAGGGAAACAAAGTTACGATGAAGAAGATCAATGTCAGTAAACTGAGGAACTCCAACACAGCAGCTTCACTAGTAGAAGATCTTGAAAACCAAATTTCAGAGCTGCAATTAGATGGAAATATTTAGAAGGGCTGGGAACGCTTCCGGGATATTGTGCACTCTTCTGCACTAAAGGCTCTTGGACCCTCACACAGGATTGGTTTGATGAAAAGGACGAATAGATCAAGGCCCTACTCGCTGAAAAGCACTGCTTTCACCATGCTCATCAGAACTACCCATCGTCAACAGCCAAGAAAAATGCCTGTAACAACATTCACAGGATCGTACAGCTCAAGCTCCGCAAGATGCAGGACTCCTGGTTGAGTGCTAAAGCAGACGAAATCCAGAAGTTTGCTGATGGCAATGATGCCAAACGGTTGTAAGAAGCCCTCAGATCCTTGTATGGACCTCAGCCCTCACTATGGAGCCCCACTATACTAGACTCACAGGGTGCAACTCTCATTACTGGGAAGACTCTGATTCTACAACGTTGGGCTAAGCACTTCCAATCCGTACTGAGCCGCCCATCCTCCATCAATAATGAGGCGATTGACAGAATGCCCCAGGCGAATATCAACTATAGCCTGGACGTCCCACCATCAGCGGCTGAAACCTTGCAGGCCATCAGCCAGCTGTCCAGTGGAAAGGCCCCAGGATTTGATGCAATCCCAGAAGAAATTTATAAGGCTGGTGGTGCAGTGCTTGTCGACAAACTCGCTCAGTCCTTCTGGAATCAAGGATCCATTCCTCAGGAACTAAAAGACACGTCCATTGTACACCTTTATAGGAGGAAAGGAAATCGACAAGTCTGTGATAATCATAGAGGAATATCACTGCTTTCCATCGCAAGCAAGATCCTTGCACGAGTGTTGCTGAATAACCTGACTGACCATCTGGAACAAGGTCTACTATCCGAGACACAGTGTGGTTTCTGCAAAGAGAGTGGCACGGTGGACATGATCTTCGCAGCCCGACAGCTCCAGCAGAAGTGTCAAGAGCAGAATTGTGAACTGTAAACCACCTTCATGGATCTCACCAAGGCTTTTGACACTGACCATGCTGTCAGACGCCTTTCAGAACAGTTCCTTGAGGATACAGGATCAATGGGAAATTTTTCAACCTGTGAAGACTCCAGGCTGTCACCAAGATAAAGGAGACTGTGCTACGAGAGCTCCTTTTTGCTGACGACTGTGCCCTGAATGCTGGATCAGAGCAGGAAATGCAAGCCAGTATAGACAAACTCGCAGCAGCATTCGACAACTTTGGTCTCCTTATCAACACAAAGAAAACCGAAGTCTAGAAGGGGGATATGCGATTGAGGGGAAAAAAAGGGAGGAAGGGGGAGGGGGAAACCAGAAGGAGAGAAGGGGAAAAAGGGGAAGGGGAAATTGGGACTATTGCGGTGCAGACATAATTTTAGTTACAAAACAATAAGATTTGATTAAAATTATTAACATTTATTGGTTCAAGAAAATGATCTCAGAGAAAAAAATCTCTGGGATTGTTACATTTATAAAATAAATGGATACAATGGATGCACATATACAGTTATATAATGGCATTGACATATGAGCTTTTACAGTGCTAAAAGGGTCCGTGTACCGTCCAACATGTTTCGCCTGTATGGCTTCCTCAGGGACTAACGTAAACCGACACTTGTATATATGCTCTACTAAGGAAAGGAGACAACAATATAGTTTGATGAATATCACAATAAATATACCTTGCGCAGAAAGCATGAACTTGAAAAATTGAAGATATGTTACCTGCCACAGTATAAAGAATGCTCCAAATAAGTGCCCTGGACACCCGGTACCGACGTCACACCAGGGGAGAGAACAATGTACATCCACAGACTGCCCCTAATTGCCTAGATGGTCTTCATGGTGCTATGTAAAGCGAGAAAAATAATTCTCGTATCATATACAAGCCTTTCATGAATTTATATTTAAATATAAAGTCCTAAAGTCGAATGTAAAAGCATTTTTTGAAGGAGGTCATAGTTACATAGTTACATAGTTACATAGTACATACATACCTTTTTGAGGAGGAAGACCTCTTTAAGGTACCCTTTGCAACACGAAGGATGGCCGTTATAGGGTTTAAATAGAAATAAAAGTAGCGCTAAAAAACAGATATAGTGATAGAAATCAATTCAGGGTTCGTTTTAAAATCAATTACAATATCTAGCGCTAAGCACAGAGTAAGTGCATTCTATCATTTAACAAAGGGTAATGAAAATAAAGATAAATTTGGGATATTGCCGGTAGGAAGCACAACGTTTCCCATGGAATTTCTCCAGAAGGAGGAGTTTTTCCATACATACATGATACATTGATACATTGATACATTGATACTGGAGGAAGTTTTTTACGAAAATGTAAGCTGAAATCCTGAAATATAAATTTATATTTAAGTACTTTCCGAACATATACTATGCTCTTAATAAAAAGAGCGAAATGTATCGTGGTACTTCTGGTAGATCCGTTAATCCCCGTCAGACACCTACATGTAACAAGAGAGGGGACCACACTGCAGCCA
>BLSH010113976.1:1636064-1653728 GCA_018402905.1 Glandirana rugosa | reverse complement strand
CATGCCTATGAGGACTAGAGAATTAAATAACAAATTAAATAACAAAAAATAATATACAATATTGTAATGAAGCAATGTATTAATAATCATGTGATGTGTGCAAGGCATTACTTGTGTACCGGTCCGCATATAACCTTATTTTGTACAGCTGATATATACACTGTAAGTCATCAAAAGCTGGCAAACTACCACAAGATAAAGATTTTTTTGGGGTATAGAATAAAACAATATTTACTTAAAGATACTAGATGGCACAAATATTTTACCTAATAGTATAGCAAGACAGAAGAGGCCCGTAGGCTTCTATACCATGTGGCATACCATGTTATTATATGGATCCATTCAATAATGTATAGCATCTATTATAGGTGTATCAGCAATCTACAGATTTAAAATATACAGTGTACAAATAAACTTCAAGGAGAAAAATAATGTAGAATATGAAATATGAACAAACAATAAATCAGGGAGGGGGACATTGTTTGTTCATATTTCATATTCTACATTATTTTTTGTTCCATTGTTATATGTGTCTGAAGTAATCTAATGTAAACATTGGACATCTAT
Source organism: Glandirana rugosa (assembly GCA_018402905.1). Lineage (NCBI taxonomy): Eukaryota > Metazoa > Chordata > Amphibia > Anura > Ranidae > Glandirana > Glandirana rugosa. Next base: position 1,653,161 of record BLSH010113976.1, on the reverse strand, counting down.
TCTCCAAACTCATTGTTCATTGCTTATTTCCCAAATCTATGTTAATGACGTTGCCTATGTACATATTTTTCTCCTCAAAAATTCTCCTTGAAGTTTATTTGTACACTGTATATTTTAAATCTGTAGATTGCTGATACACCTATAATAGATGCTATACATTATTGAATGGATCCATATAATAACATGGTATGCCACATGGTATAGAAGCCTACGGGCCTCTTCTGTCTTGCTATACTATTAGGTAAAATATTTGTGCCATCTAGTATCTTTAAGTAAATATTGTTTTATTCTATACCCCAAAAAAATCTTTATCTTGTGGTAGTTTGCCAGCTTTTGATGACTTACAGTGTATATATCAGCTGTACAAAATAAGGTTATATGCGGACCGGTACACAAGTAATGCCTTGCACACATCACATGATTATTAATACATTGCTTCATTACAATATTGTATATTATTTTTTGTTATTTAATTTGTTATTTAATTCTCTAGTCCTCATAGGCATGCTCCATGTGCCTTATACCAAGCCGGTCTGGTTTTCCGGGGGTTGAGTGACAATTGTGCATCTGCACGGATTGATGGCGCCATTCTCCAGCGGCGCCATCAGGCGGCCAGCGTAGTGCGTTTCCCTAGCGGTTGGCGCCTATGGCCCGCCCTCCCTGGGATCCGGCGCTCCATGTGTCCCTCCCCCTTTGGGATCACGTGATACCATCAGCGCTGAGCCCTATGGGGCTTGTGGGCCTATGCGGGCTGCGGTAGGCACATGCGCTGTCCGCCATCTCATCCGAGTGCGCGCCTGTGACGTCACACACGGCGCGCACTGACTGCCTATATAAGCCAGTAAAACTTCCTGGTCAGTCCCTCGTGGACGCCCGGTGAAGCTACTCACATCCATACATAAGGTAATCCTTCATTGCATTGTAAACTTTTGATAGACTACCCATATAGGGTTTGTTCCATACTTAAAATAGATCTTCTTTGATGTACTATTGAATTGTCATTTGCTTCGATAAGCGCAAGTCTAGGTTTTTACCAATTACCCGAATACATAGTAACCTATTAAGTGAATGTGGGATATAAATCTAGATCACCTTCCATAGAGTATGGTGTTAAATCATTACCCTTTGTTAAATGATAGAATGCACTTACTCTGTGCTTAGCGCTAGATATTGTAATTGATTTTAAAACGAACCCTGAATTGATTTCTATCACTATATCTGTTTTTTAGCACTACTTTTATTTCTATTTAAACCCTATAACGGCCATCCTTCGTGTTGCAGAGGGTACCTTAAAGAGGTCTTCCTCCTCAAAAAGGTATGACCTCCTTCAAAAAATGCTTTTACATTCGACTTTAGGACTTTATATTTAAATATAAATTCATGAAAGGCTTGTATATGATACGAGAATTATTTTTCTCGATTTACATAGCACCATGAAGACCATCTAGGCAATTAGGGGCAGTCTGTGGATGTACATTGTTCTCTCCCCTGGTGTGACGTCGGTACCGGGTGTCCAGGGCACTTATTTGGAGCATTCTTTATACGGTGGCAGGTAACATATCTTCAATTTTTCAAGTTCATGCTTTCTGTGCAAGGTATATTTATTGTGATATTCATCAAACTATATTGTTGTCTCCTTTCCTTAGTAGAGCATATATACAAGTGTCGGTTTACGTTAGTCCCTGAGGAAGCCATACAGGCGAAACATGTTGGACGGTGCACGGACCCTTTTAGCACTGTAAAAGCTAATATGTCAATGCCATTATATAACTGTATATGTGCATCCATTGTATCCATTTATTTTATAAATGTAACAATCCCAGAGATTTTTTTCTCTGAGATCATTTTCTTGACCCAATAAATGTTAATAATTTTAATCAAATCTTATTGTTTTGTAACTAAAATTATGTCTGCACCGCAATAGTCCCAATTTCCCCTTCCCCTTTTTCCCCTTCTCTCCTTCCGGTCTCCCCCTCCCCTTTCCTCCCTTTTTTTCCCCTCAATCGCATATCCCCCTTCTAGACTTTTAATTACAACTCGGGATGAGGTGCTAATTTAATGGTGCGACCATGCCTATACGCACTTATCTCAAAGAAAACCGAAGTTATGCACCAGCCAGCTCCGAGAGCCCATCATCAAGGGCCCATTATCACTTTGAAGGGACAAAAGCTGCAAGCAGTGGACCAATTTACATATCTTGGCAGCACAGTCTGCAGCGCAGTGACGATTGACATTGAGGTCAACTGCAGAATCACCAAGGCAAGCTCTGCATTTGGCAGACTGCGGACCAACGTGTGGGACCACCATGGAGTAAGCCTTGTTACAAAGCTCAAAGCCTACCGGGCAGTAGTGCTAACTACCCTGATGTATGCCAGTGAGACTTGGACTGTATACAGGAGGCACGCTAGGTAAATGAACCACTTCCACATGTCCTGCCTATGCAGACTTTTGAGGATCCGGTGGCAGGACAAGGTGCCAGACACTGAAGTCCTCTCTAGAGCAGGCCTGCCGTCAGTCCACACCCTGCTGATGAAAGCCCAGACTCGTTGGGCAGGCCATGTTGCAAAGATTGTCAGACTACCGCATCCCCAAACAGCTCCTTTATGGTGAGCTGTCTCAAGGAAAGCGCTCGCGTGGGAGACAAAAGAAGCGATACAAAGACACGCTGAAAGCCTCTTTCAAGTCCCTGGATAGTGACACCACCTCTTGTGAAACCCTGGCACAAGATCAATCGCCATGGCACATGCTGAACCACCAAGGCTGCCAGACATCTGAATTCAGAAGGACAACCATAGCACAAGGAAAGCGAGCACTCTGTAAAGTCAGAGCTGTAAATGCTGCAACAGTGGTGCCTACGCATGTCTGCCCAGCATGTGGCAGAGTGCTCCATGCCCATATCGGTCTTAACAGCCACCTGCGGACACACCGTGGTCAGCCAATAACTTGTTAGATGTCAAGGTCCTTTTCGAAGACGATGGACGAACATCACCCATATAATGGATATGGGCTGAAAGTGAACATTCTCAGGTTTAATTTAAGGGTATGTACATCCAAGTCAGAGGCTTTAGGAATTATAGCACTTAAGAATAAAGCCATTCCCCCTTTTTCAATAGCCCATAAGTAATTGGACAGACGTGAGCTGCTCCTTCGTTATTTCTTCATCAATTAAGCAGGTAAAAGGTCTGGAGTTGATTAAAAGCGTGGTATTTGCATTTGAAATCTATTGTTGGGAACCTACATCATGTGTTCAAAGGAGCTGTCCATGCACGTGAAACAGGCCATTGTAAGGCTTCAAAAACTAAGCAAATCTATAAGAGAGATAGCAGCAACATTAGGAGTTGCCAAATCAACAGTTTGGTACATTCTGAGGAAAGAAAAACGCACTGGTGAGCTCAGCAACATAAAAAGGCCTGGACATCCACGGAAGACAACAGTGGTGGATGATCGCAGGATCCTCTCTATGGTAAAGAAAAACCCATTCACAACATCCAGACAAGTGAAGGACACTCTCCAGGAGGTGGACGTATCATTCTCAAAGTCTGCAAATAGAGAAGACTTCACAAGAGCAAATACAGAGGATTCACCACAAGGTGCAAATCATTCATAAGCCTGAAGAATAGAAAAGTCAGGTTAGACTTTACCAAAAAAAAATCTAAAAAAGCCAGACCAGTTCTGGAAAATCATTCTTTGGACGGTTGAAACTTAGATTAATCTTTACCAGAATGACAGGAAGAAAAAAGTGTAGAGAAAGCTTGAAACAGCTCATGATCCAAAACACACAACGTCATCTGTGGTCACATGGGGGAGCTTGCAGTGTGATGGCATGGGCATGCATGGCTTCCAGTGGCACTGGGTCATTGGTGGTTATTGATGATGTGACAGAAGACAGAAGCAGCCGGATGAATTATGCAGTGTTTAGAGATCTACTGTCAGCCCAAATTCAGCCAAATGCAGCAAAGTTGATTGGACGGCGCTTCACAGTACAGATTGACAATGATCAAAAACACACTGCAAAAGCAACAAGGAGCTTTTGAAGGAAAAGAAGTGGAATATTCTGCAATGGCCGAGTCAATCGCCTGATCTCAACCCAACTGAGCATTTCACTTGCTGAAGGCAAAACTAAAGGCAGAAAGAGCCACAAACAAAGAACAGAAGACAGCTGAGAGCCTGGCAAAGCATCAGAAAGGAGGAAAGCCGGTCTTTGGTAATGTCCATGGGTTCCAGACTTCAGGCAGTCATTGTCAGTAAATGATTTTCAACAAAATATTAAAAATGAACATTTTATTTATGATTATATTAATTTGTCCAATTACATTTGAGCCCCTAAAAATGGGGGAGGTGTGTATAAAAATGGTCGCAGTTTCTAAAATTTGCACTTGATATTTCTGTTCAATCGCTTGAATTAAAGCTGAAAGTCTGCACTTCAAATAAATTTGGATTGTTTTGTTTTAATTTTATTCTGGTGACATACAGAGCCAAAAGTATAAACATTGTGCCTTGTCCAAATATATATGGATGTAACTGTATTTATTTTGGTGTCTTTGTATGGAGGGCATGAGTTGTTACCGACATGTGGTGACAATTTCATGTCAATATCACCTTACCAATATATTTACCTACTAAAATGGTGATGTGTTCAATACTTATTTTACCCGCTGTGTATATTGTGACATTATGAAAGGCAAGGTGATCGATGGACATAATTCATTTTCAGTGAACTAAGGCAAAATCCAGTCCAGGTGTTACCAGCCATCTTAGCAGGGTTGGTTCCGGACCAGGTTTTGTGGTCTACTTGTGTCCACCAACAGGTGGTATAAATGAGCAGGAGTAGAGCAAAGATTTGCTCTGGCCTGGGACTCAGGAGAAGCCAGATCTGCTGAGCTGAAGTTTTGCTTTGCGACTGAAACAAAATGTTTGCATTATCTTTGTTTTGTGTGGGTGACTAGGAGAAGACCTTTACCTCTGAGTTAGGAAACCTGGAAATGTTTAGTAAGAGCCTGGATGGCAATGATTTACTTTCTGTTTTGTTTGTTTTATTTTTCATGCAACCTTTTAAAATAAAGCTGGCTACAAGTCAGCTTTTAAGATAAACCTGCCTATTGCACTACCTTTTTCCCAGGGAAGGTGATCCCCATTGAGCTAACCCCCCACATATGGTGGATTTTCTGCGGGCATCTTCCTAAACAAGTGGAAAGATGGAGGATGTGTTAAAAACTTTGGTGCAGGCCACTGCAACCCAGCAGGAGAACAATCGTCAGCAACAGGAAAGCAATGGCCAGCAGCAGGGAACCAATTGCCAGGTCCCACAGGCCACTGCAGCACAGCAGTAGGTGAATCGCCTGTTTGCGGAGGCCCTGGTGGTGTTAAAGAAGGGGTCCGCAATTCCTTTGCCGGCAGAACAGAAAATGGTGCGTACCAGCTATTACCTGCAGAAGATGACACCTGCAGATGGTGTGGAAGCTTACCTAGCAAATTTTGAAAGAGTCATTGTTCGAGAAGGATGGCAAAAAGAGCAATGGGCATGACTGCTAGCACCCTTTCTGACAGGAGAACCCCAAAAGGCCTATTATGACCTGGAACCAGATGCTGCCCAGGATAAGGAGACACTGAAAACTGAGATGCTTGCACGCCTGGACGTCACCTTTACGGTCTGGACTCAATAAGTCCATCTGTGGTCATACAGTACTGACAAGCCACCCTGCTCTCAGATGTTTGACTTAATACACTTCACCAAAAAATGGCTGCAGCCAGAGACTTTGCCGGGCCCTAAGATTGTGGAGCGTGTGATCATGGACCATTATTTACGGGCACTCCCTACCACTTTGAGGAAGTCGGTCAGTCATGGGGACCCTAAGACTGCAAACCAGCTGGTCGACCTGGTGGAGAGATATACTGCTGCCGAGGACTTGTTTAACCCATCCGTGCCCCACTCCAATGTCTCTAGGGGTGAAAAACCACCTGAGGTTCCAATAAGACTGTTCCAGGGTTCAAGGGTGTGGGGAAAAATTACAAGACTGTGGCTACAGATCATGAGACTATGGGCTCAAGACCTGGAGACTGGTCAAATAGGTCAGGAAGGTCTCTGAGGGCGTTTAGAGGACTGGGTACAGAACACATAAAATGTTATCGCTGCCATGCGTTAGGTCATATTGCTACTAACTATTCCCTAAATGATGAACCAATGCAATGTGATAATGCTTACTTGAAAAAACACGTCTCTTTTTGCACAGGTAGCATGTACTGCAACATGTAAGGCTTGCATGGAAAAACAAATGTGTGATTTCAGTTGATGGAAAGCCAGTCACAGCTCTGCTAGATTCTGGTAGTGTTGCGACATTAGTCAAAGGTGATTGCGTAAATCCCGCAAAGTTACACCCTAGCACTATTGGGGTGATTTTTATACATGGCGACATACGTGATTACCGGACTGCTGTGGTTGAGTTTCATACCCCTTGGAGCGCCGTGACGCATTCAGTGGGGGTGGTAACCTCACTACTTCATGAAGTCCTAGTGGGGAGAGAATTTCCACACTTTTGGAGTTTATGAGAAAACAAAAGGAGTCTGAAGAACAGAGCTCCCCCTGCTGAGGAAACACTGGAACTCTCTCTTTGATTGCAAAATTTAAAGGCAAACTGTTGGTGTGACCAACGGAGGCTTTTCCTTTTTCTGTAATGGCTGGGGAGCTGGATTCCAGCCCCCAGCTTGAGGAAAATGAACAAGAAATTATCTCTGACTCTAATAACGAGTGTGAACAGAATGTGGTGCCTGACTTAGAAGTCAGGAAAGATGGCAATGCAATGGTTGGATAGGGAGGAACAACCATTGAATGCTGCCGGGGGCCACCATCCGGCTCCTACATAAACTGCCTCAATAATTCTACAAGCCTCCCTCTGATTCCTAGTTGCCTACAATGATGCTCTAAAGGTGCAATGATGTACTAAAGGTGGAAAAAAAGGTTTTATGCTACATACTACTGACTTTATTCTATCACCAGTGACTACTGACTTTGCCACAGTGAAGCTCTATTATTCCACCATAGGAGCTCCTGCTTTTGCCCAACCCTCCGGTATGGTCCCATGTGGACATGTGAACAGCCCTGTTCAAAGTTTCTGTTTAGAGCCCATTTGACTCTCTGTATCTATGTTTGAACCTGATACTGTCACTGGCTGTATAATGGATCTCTGACATCATGGAATGGTAATGCAAGATATATGCTCAACTGTGATCTTTTTCCTGAGAAGCAGTTACCCCCTCCTCACAATAAATGGCGACTTAAGATGACATCCCCCATCTTGCTGCTGGGGTCCCTATGTCCCTTTGGACACTACAGCTTATGTCTTCCACTCTTATCCCAATATGGCGGACCACATGACTAAAACACTCAGAATATTATCTTGGAATGTTAATGGTAATGCAACCAAGAGACAAGCAGTTCTGCGGACCAATAAACGTTCGTTGGCCTCCATAGTTGTCTACAGGAGACTCATTTTTCATCAGCTGAGACCCCCCATTTTTCACAACGACAATTTCCCTATCAAATTCATTCAGTTTACTCAGCCCACTCCAGAGGAGTGAGCATACTAATAAGCGATAATGCTCTATACTCACTTAAAATGTATTATTGCAGAGGTGTATATTCCTCTACCGTTCTCAGCTGAAGACTCTCGCAAACTATATGTCAAAAACTCCAAATCTGCCAATATTGGCTGTAGGAGGTTTTAACAATTTTCTTGACCAATCTAAAGATACATTGCTAGGAAATCCTAATCAGGCACCCCTTGCACCAGGGGGACCTACTAAATTTGCGAAGTTGCTTGGAGTGCTAGGCCTAAAAGACGTGTGGAGAATGCACCACCCTGATCTAAAAATGTACTCCTGCTTTTCAGCCACACATGGGGGACGCTCCAGAATAGATTTGGGGCTGGGAAATGAGGCTTTACTACCGGTGGTGCATGCTTCCAATTATGAGGCTAGAACTGTCTCGGATCATGCCCCACTTTGGGTAGACCTGAACATTTTAGACTCACCTAAAAAATCCTGCTGAAGACTTAACTCCTTTTGGTTGTCCTTATTCCCAGACCCTGACCCGATAGTGAACTCCCTGACCACCTATTTTGGGAACAATTTAGGCACAACTACATTAGAAATGGTGTGGGATGCCTTTAAGGCATACCTAAGAGGGTAGTTTATAACTGTTATTAACCATATCAAGACTGAGACAAAGGCCTGGGAAACATCAGACTTATCTGAAGTGCAAAAAGCTGAAACCAGATTTATTGATAACCCCACAGATGATGCCAGACGGGCTTGGCTGTTGGGACAATCCCAGTCCAAACAGATGTCACTCCAACTGGCAGAGAATAAACTATTCTTCTTAACGCAGAAATATTTTTTAAGGAGGGAGAAAGTACGGGGCACCTTCTAGCTATGCTTTCTAAAGGCCAAAAGCCTATTTCTTTCATTCAGGCCATAAAAGACAAAGAGTAACATAGGTTAGCACCCCAAAAATCATCAAAACGTTTCGTACTTTTTTTATAGACACTTACTCTTCTAAGGTCCAGCCATCACAATCAGATCTAGATGAGTTTTAGACGCACATCCCATGCCTAGGCTGTCCCCCGTAGCCGCCAAAGGCTTATATACAACTTTAATGGAGGAGGAATTGCTGACGGCTCTAATGCATGCAAAAAAATGGTAAGACGCCCGGTTCAGACGGCTTGCCAGTGGAGCTGTACAAAAAAAATACTCACCACAGCTGATGCCAACTCTTTTAAAAGTCTATAATGAAGTTATGAAAAATGGTAGACTTCCCCCTTCTATGAATGAAGCAATTGTGGTAGTGCTACTAAAGCCAGGGAAAGATGGGTTTCTTCCAGGCTCATATCGTCCCATCTCCTTACTTACCTTTGATGTGACGCTATTAGCCCGGGTACTGGCAAACAGATTAGCAAAAATTATTTACAAATTGGTGCACAGAGATCAGTTGGGTTTTATAACACCAAGATCAACAGCACAAGACCTATGTAGATTATTTCTTATCATGCAGATAAACCAGGAAATAGAGCAATCTTCTCATTAGACGCCACCAAGGCGTTTGATAGTGTAGAATGGCCCTACTTATGGGAAGTATTAGTTTGGCTACATACTTTATTAACTGGATTAAATTGTTGTATGCACAGCTAAACTCCGTATCAATGGAGAGCTTGCTGACTCATTCCCGCTGCATAGGGGCACACGACAAGGGTGCCCTTTGTCACCCCTGTTGTTTGCCATAGCCCTGGAACCACTGGCTATACACATATGTGCATCTAGTTTAATCACAGGATTCTTAAGAGATACCAGGGAGGACGTTATATCATTATATGCGGACGATACATTGATATACCTAGGAGACACCCAACAGTCTCTACATAACACCATGATGCTGATTGATTCCTTCTGAGCCCTATCGAGGTTCTCCATTAATTGGAATAAATCAGTGCTCATGCCCCTAAATCCAATTACCAAACCATTACCAGCTTGTGCCTGGACTATACAACTAGTTTCTGCCTTTTCATATCTGGGGATAGAGGTCGACCCCAATCCCTTGCGGTATATTGACCTGAACCTGGCTCCTTTGCTGCGTAAATTTCAGGCTAAAAGAATTACATGGTCCAAACTCCCACTATCTGTAGTGGGTAGGGTAAACCTCATTAAAATGGTGCGGGCACCCCCCAATTACTCTGTGTTCCACAACTCCCTCAATCTGGATAGCAAGAAGATGGTTCTCCCATATAGGCTCCCTCTTTAGAGCACTGATATGGCGCAGCAAATCAGCAAGGATCAGTCTTTTTAGCTTACAGCTTGGTAAGGAACAGGGAGGGTTAGCGGTCCCACACTCAAAACATTATTGTATGGCCTCCCAAATTCAACACTTAGGTGCTTGGGGCCTTAAAGACACCTTGGATCCTATTCATAACCTATTGGTACCCCGGGGGTCCCTTAGTCCAGCAGCAACCCATTTGGAAGCAAGGTTCAATCACATTACATCATCTGCCCCTACATTTGTTTTATTCAAAACACTATGGTCTGCCATTAGAAAATTATTACGCATACAGGGCTATTGTCCCTTTACCCCTATATGCCACAATCCCAATTACAAAGAACTCTATAAGTTACAGGGCTTCCAGACTTTGGAAAGGAAGGGTATCCTGCACATACACCAGCTATTTACTGGCTCAGTACTTAAGTCATTTCTGCAGCTCAAATCAGAGTTTACTTTACCACAAAGTCAATTCTACAAATATCTCCAACTGAGGCATAACCTCAAAGACACATAACTAGATTGTTAGCCAGTGAACACCCTTTAATGCGGGAGGTCCTCTTGGAAACAGACAAGAAAGGGATGATTTCTAGGGCCTATAATTTACTTCTTCATGCTACCCATGATGCCCCAACACTCTCGTGCAGAAGAGAGTGAGAAAGAGATTTCGGCCAAATTGACGGATAGACATGGGACTTGTGTTTGACTTCTGTTCCCCTGGTATCGGTTTCAGCATCCCAGAACTCTCCCATCTATTCTTAATACATAGGGTCTATAGAACACCTGTACAACTCCACAAATGGGGTAGGAGAAATACTCCCTTATGTCCAAAGTGTGATAGGGATGTGGGAGATTTGGCTCATATGTTCTGGAGATGCCCCAAACTGTTTCATCACTGGTCGATGATTATCACTACAATTGCACAAACATTTCAGTTTAGATTACTGAAGGATCCAGTTGTCTGCCTGCTGGGTGGCCTGGAGGACAAATCCCTTACGCCTCATAACCATGTAGCAATACTAAGATTGCTGTATGTGGCTCGCAAGTTGACAGCCCAATATTGGATGTCCTCCCGAGGTACCCAGTGGACGACAATGGATAGACCAAGTGAACAAGATGCTAATCAGAGAAAATTGTACCTACCAACACCGCAACGCACCCCAGAAGTTCTTAAAATTATGGCAATCATGACTAGACTCATCGGGTTTCGCACCACTGGCAATTGGTCAAGGAAAGACTTCTTCAAAGATAATTGGACTGACCAATCTATGGGACATTGCTTCGATCGAGATCTCTAAGAGATTCTAAGGATACCGCAATACCTGGGTTCATTTATCTCCATGAGGAACCATATGGAGTATTTTAGTAGTTCTGCAGTATCAGAAAAGTTATAGTTCTCCACTGTTTGTAGATTTAGTATAGTAAATATATAAGTGGATGACTGCTGTATACACAATTTTGTTTGTTTAAACAAGACTCTGGTATGTAATGCTATACTTCTTTGGATCTCAGTTATCTCGTGGCTATATATTTGATATTTCACAATAAAAATTTGCTATTGATTAAAAAAAAAAAAGAAGTCAGGAAAGATGACTTTTGTACAGAATTAAGAGACTCCAAACTCATTAGAGCCAGAGAAAACATTAAAATGATTGATGGCAACCCCGTTGAACCTAATGTAGGGGTGTCTTTTCCCTACATGGCTCCTAAAAATAACTTGCTGTATCAAGTGGTAAAGCAAGGGCAGCAGGAGGTAGAGCAATTAGTGGTTCCCAAACCCTATCGCCGGATGGTATTAGATTTGGCCATATAATGGGTGGACATCTGGGTATAGAGAAAACTAAAGAGAGGATAACCTAGAGATTCTTTTGGCCTGGGTTACATGCAGACATCAAAGAATATTGTGAGTCATGCCCAGAGTGTCAGTATTCTGCACCATCGCCCCATTTTTGCAGTCCTCTGGTACCGTTACCGGTAATTGAAGTGCCTTTTGAAAGAATTGGCATGGATCTGGTGGGACCAGTAGTAAAGTCTGTCCGGGGCCATCAGCACATACTGGTAACACTGGACTATGCCACACGGTATCCTGAAGCCATTCCCTTGCGTAATACCTCAGCTAAAACTATTGCCAAAGAGCTTTCCGGGTATTTAGTCTTTGGGTATTCCAAAAGAGATATTAATAGATCAAGGCCCACCATTTATGTCCAGAGTCACTAAAGAATTGTGTAAGTTATACAAAATCTCCCATCTCTGTACCTCTGTCTACCACCTCCAAACTGATGGTCTTGTGGAAAGATTTAACAAAACGCTCAAGAGCATGTTAAAAAAGCCGGTGGACAAAGATGGGAGAAATTGGAATTTTTTGCTGCCATACCTCATGTTTGCCATACGAGAGGTACCTCAGGCATCTACAGCTTATTCCCCTTTTGAACTACCCTATGGTAGACAGCCCAGGGGATTACTAGATGCCGCAAAAGAAACGTGGGAGGGAGAGACCACGCCTTACAGAAGCGTCATTGAGCATATCTCGCTGATGCAAGATAGAATCGAGGCTGTCATGCCGCTTGTACAGGAACATATGGAGCAAGCCCAGAAGGCCCAGAGAGGGGTTTATAATCGGGGTGCCAAGACCCGGACCTTCAACCCTGGTGATAGAGTGCTGGTGCCAGTCCCCACAGTTATTCCTAGCAAAGTGGCAAGGTCCCTTTGAAATTATGGAAAGAGTAGGGGAAGTAAACTACAAAGTTTACCAGCCAGGGAAAAGGAAACCATAGCAAATATATCATGTCAATCTCTTGAAACCTTGGAAGGAAAGAGAGACTTTACTGGCAGTGCCAACCCCCCAAAACGACATGACCCCCGTGACACCTGAAGTACCCATAACTGAAACCTTGTCAGTGGCCCAACAATAGGACGTTAAAGAATTTGGAAGAATGGAGACTTTTTCTCCCACCTACCTGGACTGACCACAGTTATACAGTATGATATAATTACAGAACCAGGTGTAAATGTAAATCCATATAGAATACCCAAGGCTAGGTCAGAAGCAGTTGCAAATTAAATAAAGAACATGTTAAGGAGTTGGACGTGATAGAGGAGTCCCACAGTGACTGGTCAAGTCCCATAGTGTTGGTCCCAAATCCAGATGGCAGTATAAGGTTTTGTAATGATTTCAGGAAGTTGAATAGCGTGTCCAAATTCGATGCGTACTCAATGCCTCGGGTCGACAAGCTTGTTGACATATTGGGCAGTGCCCGGTACATAACTACTTTACACCTGACTAAAGGTTATTAGCAGATACCCCTAACGGAGTCTAGCCTTTTGGTTTGCATGGTTCTCCTGCCTCATTCCAGAGAATGATGGACAAGATATTGAGACCACATCGCCAATACACAGCCGCCTATTTGGACAATGTAGTCATCCACAGCCCAGATTGGGAATCTCATTTGCCCCGGGTGCAAGCAGTAGTAGATTCCCTTAAGAAAACAGGAATCACTGCCAACCCCAAAAAGTATGCCATAGGCTTGGAGGAGGCCAAATACCTTGGCTACATTATTGATCGAGGGCTGATAAAGCCTCAGATCCATAAGATTGAGGCGGTTCAAAAATGGCCCCAACCTATAAATAAAAAGCAAATTTATGCATTTCTGGGGATCACAGGGTACTACGGGCATTTTATACGCAATTTTGCCACCATAGCAGCCGCACTGACAGATCTGACGAAGGGTAGAGGGTCGGTCATGATTAAAGCGGAGTTCCACCCAAAATTGGAACTTCCGCTTTAAGGGAAGGTGACCCCCGACATGTCAAAATTGTCATGTCTTTTTTTGGGGGGTGACCAGGGACCCTGTTTTCACAGGATACCAGGTCCACGTCCTCCCCTAGAGCCGCAGCTCCAGAAGGAAGTCCACATTCCCCCCTTCCTCTCGGCGATCTTCTGGGACACGTCACAGGTGTGAAGTGCATGCCACAAGCCGGGTGCCCACACCTGTGATGCCGGAGCCGCGGAGAGGATGGGGAGAGGAGCGAGCCCTCGGGGGACCGCATCGCTGGAGCGAGGGACAGGTGAGTGTCTGATTATTAAAAGTCAGCAGCTACACTTTTTTGTAGCTGCTGACTTTTATATGGGTGGAACGCTGCTTTAAGTTTAATCTTGAGGCGGAGAAGGCATTTCAAATGTTGAAGCAAGCATTAGTGCACAACCTGTGCTCGTGACCCCAGATTTCACAAAGGAGTTTGTAGTACAGACAGATGCCTCTGATGTGGGACTGGGTGCTGTACTGTCCCAAATCAGAGATGGTGAGGAGCACCCAGTCATATACCTGAGCAGGAAGCTTAACAGACATGAGAAAAACTATGCCATTGTTGATAAGGAATTTTTAGCTATCAAATGCGCCTTAGAGGCCCTGAAACATTACCTATTGGGGAGACCATTCAAAGTAGTCACTAATCATGCCCCTCTTAAATGGATGTGGGATAACAAGGAGAAAAACGGTCATGTGACAAAGTGGTTCCTTGCTTTGCAAGCATTCGAGTTCACAGTGGAACATAGAGCTGGGAAACTCCGGAATAATTCAGATGCCCTTTCTCATGTCCATTGTCTGGTTGGGACAGTTGCTCAGCCACAGGTGCTTGAGCAGAGGGGGGAATATGTGACATTATGAAAGGCGAGGTGATGTATGGATGTTATGTTTCACCTTGCATGCGTTTATTTTCAATGAACTAAGGCAAAATCAGGTACAGGTGATACCAGCAACCTTAGCAGGTTCTGGACCAGATTTTGTGGTCCACTTATGGTGTAAATAAGCTGGAGTAGAGCAAAGGTTTGCTCTGGCCTGGGACTCAGGAAGCCAAAAATCTGAGAGAGCTGCTGAACTGAAGTCTTGCTTTGTGACTGAAACAAAAGGTTTGCATCATCTTTGTTTTGCGGGTGACTGGGAGAAGCCCTTCACCTCTGAATTAGACAACCTAGAAATGTTTAGTAAGAGCCTGGATGGCAAGGATTTATTTTCTATTTTGTTTGTTTGATTTTCATGCAACCTTTTAAAAAGTAAACTTTTAAGAAAAACCTGCCTATTGGACTACCTTTTTCCCAGAGAAGGTGATCCCCATTGAGCTAACCCCCCACAATATATAGTTGTGCTTATAAGTTTACATATCCTGGCAGAATTTATGATTTCTTGACCATTTATCAGAGAATATGAATGAGAACACAAAAACATTTCTTTCACTCATGGTTGGTGTTTGGCTGAAGCCATTTATTATCAATCAACTGCGTTTACTCTTTTTACATCATAATGACAACAGAAACTACCCAAATGACCCTGATCAAAAGTTTACACACCCTGGTGATTTTGGCCTGATAACATGCACACAAGTTCACACAAAGGGGTTTGAATGGCTATTAAAGGTAACCATCCTCACCTATGATCAGGCAGTTGAACTGTATAACACAGGAAAGGGATATAAAAAGATATCCAAGGAATTGAGAATGCCAATCAGCAGTGTTCAAACTCTAATCAAGAAGTGGAAAATGAGGGGTTCTATTTAAACCAAACCGGTAGACCAACTACATTTTCAGCCACAACTGCCAGGAAAATTGTTCGGGATGCAAAGAAAAACCCACAAATAACTTCAGGTGAAATACAGGACTCTCCAATAAGGAGGCACTTGAAGAAAGGTGGGCTTCATGGTTGAGTCGCCAGAAGAAAGCCATTACTACGCAAATGCCACAAAGTATCCCGCTTACAATACGCCAAACAGCACAGAGACAAGCCTCACACCTTCTGCCACAAAGTCATTTAGAGTGATGAGACCAACATTCAGCTTTTTGGCCACAATCATAAACGTTACATTTGGATCAACAAGGTCTGTGAAACACGGAGGTGGATCACTGATGTTTTGGGGTGTGTGATCTACAAAGGCTCAGGGAATTTGGTCAAAATTGATGGCAAGATGAATGCAGCGTTATCAAAAAATACTGGAGGAACATTTGCATTCATCAGCCAGGAAGCTGTGCATGGGAACTACTTGGACATTCCAACATGACGATGATCCAAAACACAAGGCCAAGTCGCCCTGTCATTGGCTACAGCAGAATAAAGTGAAGGTTCTGGAGCGGCCATCTCAGTCTCCTGACCTCAATATCATTGAGCCACTCTGGGGAGATCTCAAACATGCAGTTCATGCAAGACAGCCCAAGAATTTCCAGGAACTGAGGAATGGGCAGCTTTACCATCTGAGAAGATATAGAATTAAAAAATTATATATACACCACGCTTAGAAATTAAATCACAAAAGCTGCGACAAACTGTGCGATAATACCACAGTGAATCAAAATAATCTAACTGTGTCGCGCTAAAAAAGTAAAGTGCATATCTGTAAACCGTATATATAAAGTGCAAAAAAGGTTCATATTGCAAACCCACATTAATCAAGTAATAAATAAAAATGTTATATACTTGCAATCACCACTTAATAAATATTAAAACCAAATAAAGTGCAAACGTGTATATCAAAGTGCAATATAGAAAGTTCATCAGCAGCAATAGTAAATATATTCCAGACAGTCTGTTAAAGCTGTAAGTTGAAGATTCCCCGTAACCACAAGAGGAAGGAGGAATTTTGAGATAATTTCAAAAAGTTGGAAGAGGGGACACCAAAGTTCCGGTTGTTTTCTTAAATCATCCACCACCAAGTTATCTACACCACCTCCAGTGAGAAAGGGGGTAAGGTACAATACTCTTACCAGATTTTTTGGACCCACTATTTCTAGTAAGGGTCATAGACGCCAGCAGATATAACCCTCTGCAGGGTATATATTGGCACCGTAGTGGAAGACTCCTCCTATAGTGATAGATCTCCGTTCCCCGGATCTCTCAAAGTTCCAACCTCTCAACTCTCGTTAGCAGCCTTAGCAAAATCTAGGCCCCTTGCCTCTAGATAGTGATATCCTCCTCAGAAGGTGATGCCACGGTTATATATGGGACGTCTCCCAATATAGACGACCGCAGATACTGGGAATGATCTTTATCACCCAGGTTTTTTAGACCATTCTCATAACATGGAATGGGGGAAAGAGTGACCTCCACCACATCTATTGAACCACCACCTACTAAATTCTTTTGTTGGCCTTGAAACCACAGGGGAGAAGGTTGAAAAACTTTAATAGAGTTTTAAGGAGGAAGGAGAACACCAATGCCCCTTAGAAGTTGAATGTCGAAATTGTCTGACAGACCTTATATAAATGATAACGACGACTACTTGAAAGATATAACGTGAAACTATATGTGCAA
>BLSH010113976.1:1616835-1629382 GCA_018402905.1 Glandirana rugosa | reverse complement strand
GTCTAAACAACCGACGTGTAGGTACTACGGTTAGAGGGTAAGGTGGCGTAGGGTTTCCAGGAGATAACCTACTCTACACCCCTCACACCTCCGGTAACCTCACGTCCCTGGAGTAACAGGTCACCACTCTACTAACCTTGAGACACTAACCACGTAATAGGACGACCTTCCTCGGTAGTCTTCTACCCCTGTGACGTCAGTGTTTCCCTACCTGTACCAGTAGTTGTTATGAGTCCATCAAACACTCCAAATTTGTTACGAGTTAACTATGCTTCCCCGGGTTTCACACAGGTAGGGGGTGTGGTAATGTGGCGGTGGTGGTCGGACTTGGCCACTTGTGGTGCTCAGATACAGTAAAGATCTGCTTGGATACTTGGAGTCAATGTACCTCTTAAAGTGAACCTGTCACAAACCTGATGAGTCAGACGGTAGGGTCAGAATTGTATCACCGGTTCAGGCTGGTGGTGGCGGTGTAATGGTGTGGGGGATGGACACACTTTGGGCCCCTTCGTATCAATTGAGCATTGTTTAAACCTCACAAACTACCTGAGTATTGTTGATGACCATGTCCATCCCTTTGTGACTGCAGTGTCCCCATCTTCTGATGGCTCCTTCCAGCAGGATAATGCACCAATCACAGAGTTCCAATCATCTCACCACTGGACAATGAGGTCCCTGCACTCCAATGGCCTCCACACTCCCCACATCTCATCCAATAGAGGACCTTTGGGATGCGGTGGAATGGGAGATTGGCATCATGGATGTGCAGCCAACAAATCTGCAGAAACTGTGTGATGCTATAATTTCACTATAGAGGAAAATCTTTGTGGAATGTTTCCAACACGTTTTTTAAACCATTGCAATTTTAGAATGAAGGCAAAGGGGGGGGAGGTCCGACCTGGCACTGGCAAGGTATAACCAATAAAGTGGCCGGTAAGTGTATATGTGTGCCCTGACTTGGCACAAGTGTATACAGCCTTGTGTTTGAAATACTATCTCTTTTCTCCGTCTTTCCACCACCAGGAAGTCTGGGACAGACGTGACGTCGGATGTGACTGGAAACATGGCGGCCGGAAGGCTTCCAAAAGCCTTGTATCCTTCCATTATCCCCACATTTGTGTTTTCCCGACTCGATTACTGCAATGTTCTACTCACCGGTGTACCTAAATCCACTATTAATCGTCTACAATACCTACTAAATTCTGCAGCCAGAATCTTGACTAGGTCTGGTACAAGTGATCATATTACCCCTATCCTGGGTTTCGCATAGACTTTAAGATCCTCTTGCTCACCTATAGGACCCTTCATGCCTTGGCACCCCATTATCTCTCTGAACTTTTATCAACTTACCCCCCCCTGTAACCTCCCCTCCTCAATTTCTGGTTTGCTGTGTGTCCCTTCTACTCCCCTACACTGGATGGGAGACAGAGCCTTCTCCTGCCACGCCCCAAAACTCTGGAATTCATTCCAAAGAACATAAGAGAGCAGTGGCAGCCCGTCCATTAGGGACGCACGGACGCCGCCCCCCGCCCATGTGTCCAGCCCTCTGATCTACATACAGGGTGCCGGACCATGGATTCCAATAGGGGGGAGTGTTTTTTGAAGCATGTGATTAGAGCCTGAGGCTCTAATTGGCTTCAAAAAAAGGTGGGCTCGGGGCACAGAGCATTGCGCCCCGATCCCACCCAGTTGTGTGACAATAGCGAATGAATAGTCCCTATTTTCACACTAAAACTCCTCCCTGCCAATCATGAAGTGGGTCATGAGACCCGTTTCCTGATTGACAAACGTCTGACGATCCTATTAGATGCCTAGTGACTAGGAGGAGGAGAGAGGAGATGCATGGCGGAAGCCACTGTGCTGGAGGAGAGGACACCGGAGCCGCTGCCCGCAGCCTGCCGCCTGCCACCCGCCACCTAGATGGGGTCTGCCATGCTGGAGGAGAGGACACTGGAGCCGCTGCCCACAGCCCACCACTCGCTACCTAGATTTGGTAAGTGCTAGACCGACCAGCAGACATCGAGTGAGCGGGAGGGTGGGCAGGTTAGTGCCACTGGCAGCCACCTGGGGTGGGGGTGGATGTTTTTGGTTGTTTGCCCCCCCCCCAAGGAAAAACCCACCAGCTGCCACTGTCAGAGAGTCATCTTCTCTAAACTCATTTAAATCAAATCTAAAAACATTTTTCTTTAGACAAGCTTTCACTTCATTGTCCCTTTTTCCTTTGTTTTATCCTGTCTATTTCTTGTGTTTTCCTTGTAAACTACTTTGAGAAGCCACCTTTAAAGGCGCTATATAAAATACAGTTTATTATTTTTTTTTTTTCTGAGCGACCCCATAGCTGCTTGCTATGGTGGCACTTGCGGGGGCTTGCTCCAGAGTCCATAAGATACTCAGAACGGGGCTTGGCCCCGCCCCCTGCTCCCTCCTCACTGGCTGTAAGCTGTGATTGACAGCAGCGAGAGCCAATGGCTCCTGCTGCAGTTTCTCAGCCAGTCTGGAGCCAGAAACCTGGGAGAGCAAATGCTCTCGTGCACATCGCCGGATTGCGATCCGTCTCAGGTAAGTATTGGAGGGGCTGTGTGGGGAAGCTGCATACTGAAGCTTTTTTTACCTTCATATATAGAATGCCTGAAGGTAGAAAACCTTCAGCCCTTAGAACCACTTTAAGCATATGATGGAAAAATGAATAAACAGAGGTGACCTTCAGTGAAAATCACGTCACAGCGGTCAGTAAATTCAGAGCTATAGGCAGCTGAATGTGTATGCAATCCTGACTTTTTCTGTGTAAGTCAAAGCTTGGCCCCTCCCAAACCTTGAGGTTTTCTGGAGTTCCCTTATAGTGGTTGTTCAGTCATTAATTACTTTGATTCTCCCTGTTTTCAGTTCCTGTTCAGTACAGTGTGTGTGTGTTTTCCTAAAGTTATAATGCTAATGTAGCGTTACCCCCATAAGGGCTGCTGGTGAATGTGGTCGTCTACCACCCTGCACAGCCAGGCACACAAATTTTCATTCACTCACAGACAAGAAGAAGTCCTTGCAACTTTGTTTTTGTTTATTAGGGGAAATGAACTTGGATGGGGAAAGGATGATATGGGATGCTTATTTGGTCAATGAAACTCTGTAGGGACTTGTATACATTCCAGTATATACATTCTCTTCTTCTTCCTTGCTTGCAGACTATCACTCCCAGGACCAGCTAGCAATAGTTTTAGATCTAATACAGAGTCAGCTGGGTCTTAGCAGAATGCCCTTTGCGGGCAGGGACCGCGGGCCCCTATGGTGTAGCAAAAATAGAAGTCTTGGGTGATAGCTGTCCTATATGTGGCTACTGCTCCCAGTACCACCTCTTCGGGCACTGCCAGCCCTCCTGGCTGCAGCTGCCCCTTTCCACTGTCCATGCCACCACAGTCCTTCTGACTGGCTCTGCACTCATTCCAGACTGCTCCATCCCAGTCCTCTCAGGCGTGCCTCCCAGTCCTCCTGATTGTGTGTGTCACTCACCAGCCCTCTCAGCTGTTCCTGTTCCTCCTGGAGACTTGCCCGGCAGTGTTCACCCCCTGTCCTCTCATTGCTCCCAGTTTCTCCTGGCCAGGACACCTCTGTGGGTTTGGAGAAAGTCCCGCCCGCAGTAGGGTTGCCACATCACCCTTTAATCCAAGACACATATTAATTACACAGGTTCTGTGGCTGATTAAGGTGGTAATTAAACTCACTTGGTGCCTTATCTGCATTAACCACTTCCTTACTGGGCACTTAAACCCCCCTCCTGCCCAGACCAATTTTCAGGTTTCAGCGCTGTCGCATTTTGAATGACAATTGCGCGGTCGTGCGACGTTGTACCCAAATAAAATTGATGTCCTTTTTTCCCCACAAATAGAGCTTTCTTTTGGTGGTATTTGATCACCTCTGCGGTTTTTATTTTTTGCGCTATAAACAAAACAAAGAGCGACAATTTTGAAAAAAGAACAATATTTCTTACTTTTTGCTCTAATAAATATCCCAAAATAAAAAAAAAAAAAAAAATTATTCATTGGGTTTGGCCGATTTATATTCTTCTACATATTTTTGGTAAAAAAAATCGCAATCGGCGTTTATTGATTGGTTTGCGCAAAAGTTATTGCGTCTACAAACTATGGGAATTGATTTATGGCGTTTTTATTATTATTATTTTTTTTACTAGTAATGGCGGCGATCTGCGATTTTTATCGGGACTTTGATATCTGGGCGGACATGTCGGTCATTTTTGACACTTTTTTGGGACCAATGACATTTATTCAGCGATCAGAAATTTAAATGTCCACTGATTACTGTATAAATGTCATTGGCAGTGAAGGGGTTAACCTGCAGGGGGCAGTGAAGGGGTTAACAATGTTCCCTGGGTGTGTTCTAACTGTGGGGGGGATGGGCTGGTCGGGACATGACAGATCTAACTGATCCCAGTGACAGGGATCAGTAGATCTGTTTGTCCCCTGTCACAGAACGGGGAACCGCCGTGTTTACATCGGCGGTTCCCCGTTCTACTGCTCTGTACGGTGATCGCGGGTCTGGAGCGGACATCGAGTCCGCCCGACCCGCGGGCACGCCCCCGCAGCGTGCGGCGGCGGCGCGCGCACGCCGCCGCCCAGAGCGCGCAGGGGGCGTGTAAAGGGGCGGACGTCCATGGACGTCCGCCCGGATTTTCAGGTCCGCGCTGTTGACGTCTTTTGTCAATAGCGCGGACCTGTAGAGGTTAAATTAACCTCAAAACAACCTGTGTAATTCATATGTGTCCTGGATTAAAGGGATGATGTGGCAACTCTAGTCCGCACCCAAGCCCAGGCCCAAGGTCACCATCCCCGAGACTGGGGAGCTCCCTCAAAGGCCATGACAGCCTAACACTCCATCTCCAACTTCCACCCAAACAACTCCTTCCCAGCTGGGCTGATCCTGAGTATTTGAGGTGACCTTCCCCCTGCCAACCCAAGTTGGAGATTGGTCAGGGCCCTCAGAATTAGGGTTGCCACATCATCCCTTTAATCCAGGATACATATTAATTAGACAGGTTGTTCTGTGGCTGATTAAGGTGGTAATTAAACTCACTCAGTGCCTTATCTGCATTAAATTAGCCTCAGAATCTGTGCAATACATATGTGTCCTGGATTAAAGGGATGATGTGGCAACCCTACTCAGAATACTTCAGGCAGCTCTACCTTTCTTCCCCTACCATCTTTCTAGAAGGTTCCAGTACATTATAGAAATGGGGGGAGAGGGGCTCAGTGATGCTGACTGTGAGTCATCCAGCTCTCCCTGGATCTCTGTTCAACCCAGGAAACTTTTGCCTCCTGCCTTAGCTCCCGTTCGGGGCGCTCTTAGGTGCCCCCTCTACCCCTCCCGTCTACCGCCATCCGATGGTTACATGAAAATTGGAAATTTTGGAATATTGTTAATTTGGGGGAGTATCACCTCCCCCCTTTTTTCAATTTCTCCCATTTACAATTAATACCTACCTCAATCCTATTTTAGAAAATGGACGAGCCTGCTCCTGATGAGTGACAAAGGGTCATGAAACGCGTAGAGACACCAACTGCCACCAACTGGCACAACCGGCCTATCTTTTTTTACCAACTGGTTATCTAATTTAACCCCTCTTTTGGGGAAACACCGGTTTGTGGACCATGCAGTTTTATTAACGTGCTATAATCTAATGTCTTTCATTGATGTGATGGATGGGGGCAATTGTCATATGTCTATGTATTTATCAATGAGCAATATGCCTTTAATTTTTTATCAATTTGATTGAATATTGATATGTCATGAAATACATTTTTTTTTCTTTTATTATTAAAGAATTGTTTTATCTTATCCATCCAATGTCTGTTCTCGCCATGTGTGTCATTTAAAGTCCCAAATCCCCCTCTTTTGCTAGTTTTCTAGCGCTTTATTTTCATGAAATAATAATGTGATTGAGCAAATCTTACTGATTGAACTGGTGCCTACGCTTGTCGCACAGTAGCTGGAGTTGGATGGGCAGGTCGTCGCAGTCATGCAGTCGCTGTTGGTGGTTGCAACGGTGCAGGTGTAACATTTCAGGGAATACGCTGAAAGAACAATTAAAGTGTGACTCCACCTATTAAAAAAATGATAAAACTGCAAATATTATATTGATATACGAAGTATAAATACAAATCGAGGAAATACCCCTAGTGGTGGGACTTTTAAGGCACTTAAACAAGTATCCAGTAAAAGTATCAAAATGTTTATTAACCGGTTCCACACTGCGCGCAGTATATTTATTGCGGCAGTGTGGATGGCTACCGCGAATCGCCGTAAAAAGGCAGCGATCTGTGGGTGGCCGCTAGGGGGCGCGCTCCCGCCGCACTCCAGGGGAGTGTGCCCGCGGCTTGGGCGGACCCGATGTCCGCCGGCGAGCCGCGATGAGCGCCCACAGCCAAAGAGTGGGGAACCGCAGATGTAAACACAGCGGTTCCCCGCTCTGCCAGTGCAGGCATAGGAGATCTACTGATCCCTGTCACTGGGATCAGTTAGATCTCTTATGCCCATGTTGGCCCAGCCCCCCCACAGTTAGAACACGCCCAGGGAACACAGTTAACCCCTAGCTCTCCCCCCCCAGGTTAACCCCTTCACTGCCAATGACATTTATACAGCAATCAGTGGACATTCAAATTTCCGATCGCTGTATAAATGTCACTGGTCCCAAAAAAGTGTCAAAAATATCCGACATGTCCGCCCCAATATCGCAGTACCGCTAAAAATCGCAGATCGCCGCCATTACTAGTAAAAAATTAAAAAAAAATAAAAAACCCCAGAAATTAATTCTCACCATCGGTAAACGCGGCCACTTTTGCGCAAACCAATCAATAAACACAGATTGCGATTTTTTTTTTATCACAAATATGAGGAAGAATATAAATCGGCCAAAACCGAAAATGTTTTTTTATATTTTTTTGGATTTGTATTTTAGCAAAAAGTAAGAAAAACTGTTTTGTTTTTTTTGTCACTCTTTTTTTGTTTATAGCGGCGATTAGAAATGACGCAGAGGGGATCAAATACCACCAAAAGAAAGCTCTATTTGTGGGAAAACAATGACGCAAATTTTGTTTGGGTACAACGTCGCACGACCGCGCATTTGTCAGTTGAAGCGACATAGTGGCGAATCTCAAAAACTGCTCTGGTCAGGAAGGGGGTAAAACTATCCTGGGCTGAAGTGGTTAAATTACCAATATAACAACAACGCATATGGACCCTAGGGGGCACTGAGGTCAGAAATTGGACACCGACCTCAAGGAGAAAATCCCCTCGTGTAAAATGGTTGGAGTTGGATGCAGACAAATCGATGGAATCTGTAGCAGGGTTGAGTTCTAAGCTGCGAATGAGCAAGATGAAGCGTCCTGATGGTGACCCAACTGAGTCTTGAGTTGGATCACCATCAGGACGTTTTATCTTGCTCATTCGAAACATGTCGGATTGAGGCGTTTCTGTAATTCTTATACTGTCCAGTTTTGGTGATATCTGCTTCAACCTCATGCCTATAGATTTTATTGACATGTCTTGTTGGGGGGATTTTCTCCTTGAGGTTGGTGGCCAATTTCTGACCTCAGTGTCCCCTAGGGTCCATACGTGTCATTGTTATATATGTCATTTAATAAACATTTTGATACTTTTACTGTATACTTGTGTAAGTGCCTTAACCCGTTCAGATCCGTGCTATAGCCAAAGTACGGCTCCAGCGCGGATCTGAATTGCCAGGTGGACGTTCACGGACTCGATGTCCGCCCGACCCGCGGGCACGCCCACGAAGCATGCGCGCACTGCCACCTGTGAGTGCGCGCAAGGAGCGCGCACTCACAGGTGGCGGTGCGCGCATGCTTCGTGGGCGTGCCCGCGGGTCGGGTGGACATCGAGTCCGCCCGAGACCCGCGATCCCCTGTCAGAGCTGCAGAATGGGGAACCGCCGATGTAAACACGGCGGTTCTCCGTTCTGTGAATGGGGACATAGCAGATCTACTGATCCCTGTCACTGGGATCAGTTAGATCTGTTATGTTCCGACCAGCCCCGCCCCCCCACAGTTAGAACACGCCCAGAGAACATTGTTAACCCCTTCACTGTCCCCTGCAGGTTAACCCCTTCACTGCCAATGACATTTATACAGTAATCAGTGGACATTTAAATTTCTGATCGCAGTATAAATGTCATTGGTCCCAAAAAAGTGTCAAAAATATCCGACATGTCCGCCCCAATATCACAGTCCTGATAAAAACCGCAGATCGCCGCATTACTAATAAAAAAAAAAAATAATAATAAAAACGCCATAAATCTATTCCCATAGTTTGTAGACGCGTTAACTTTTACGCAAACCAATCGATAAACCAATCAATAAACGCCAAAAATATGTAGAAGAATATATATCGGCCAAAACTGTTGAATAATTTTTATTTTTTTTTTTTTTTTTGGATATTTATTATAGCAAAAAGGAAAAAATATTGTTTTTTTTTCAAAATCATCGCTCTTTGTTTATAGCGGTGATCAGAAATGGCGCAGAGGTGCTCAAATACCACCAAAAGAAAGCTCTAATTGTGGGAAAAAAATGATATAAATTTGGTTTGGGTACAACGTCGCACGACTGTGCAATTGTCATTCAAAATGTGATATCGCTGAAAGCCAAAAATTGGTCTGGGCAGGAGGCCGGTAAGAAAGTGGTTAAAAATCCCACCACTAGGGGTATTTCCTCAATTTGTACTCAATTGGGGTGTGGCACCACCCATGACCCTCACCAATGGTTTTTTTTACGAAGTATAAATATCTTGTCATTTTCATCAAAATAATGGTTTTCCTTACATTTATTATATTTCTTAAAAACTGTTATATATGGTATAAGAATGTATGAAAGAACAATATAAACAACATTTTCTATATAGCAAATCCAATATGTATACTGTTTGTATATACAGCTGTGCTCATAAGTTTACATACCCTGGCAGAATTTATGATTTCTTGGCCATTTTTCAGAGAATATGAATGAGAACACAAAAACTTTTCTTTCACTCATGGTTAGTGTTTGGCTGAAGCCATTTATTATCAATCAGCTGTGTTTACTCTTTTTATATCATAAGGACAACAGAAACTACCCAAATCGCCCTGATCAAAAGTTTACATACCCCAGTTCTTAATACCGTGTGTTGCCCCCTTTAACATCAATGACACCTTGAAGTCTTTTGTGGGATTTGTGGATGAGGCTCTTTATCTTCTCAGATGGTAAAGCTGCCCATTCCTCAGTGCCTGGAAATTCTTGGGCTGTCTTGCATGAACTGCATGTTTGAGATCTCCCCAGAGTGGCTCAATGATATTGAGGTCAGGAGACTGAGATGGCCACTCCAGAACCTTCACTTTATTCTGCTGTAGCCAATGACAGGGCGACTTGGCCTTGTGTTTTGGATCATTGTCATGTTGGAATGTCCAAGTACGTCCCATGCGCAGCTTCCTGGCTGATGGATGCAAATGTTCCTCCAGTATTTTTTGATAACTGCATTCATCTTGCCATCGATTTTGACCAAATTTCCTGTGCTTTTGTAGCTCAGACATCCCCAAAACATCAGCGAGCCACCTCTGTGTTTCACAGGCCTTGTTGACTCCTCTCCAAAGGTAGGGTTTATGGTTGTGGCCAAGAAGCTCAATTTTGGTCACATCACTCCAAATGACTTTGTGGCAGAAGGTTTGAGTCTTGTCTCTGTGCTGTTTGGCATATTGTAAGTCGGATACTTCGTGGCATTTGCTTAGTAATGGCTTTCCTCTGGCGACTTGACCATGCAACCCATCTTTCTTCAAGTGCCTCCTTATTGTGCATCTTAAAACAGCAGCACCACATGTGTAGCGCCACCATAGGATAGGTGCATTTTCTAGCAGGATTTTTGGCTAGGAGAGGTAAATTTAGTCAGGCCTGTGATGTGCAGGCCTAAATGTTTTGATCTGGGCTGGGAGGATAAGCTCAGGGAGAATTGGATGGACTTAACAGATGAGGTCACCAGAACTTCCCCCTTCTTTCTAGAAACCTAGAGAAGGTTTTTCTGGTCAGGGAGATGGGTGGAGCCATCTGGAGTGTTCTAAGGCGCTCTCGCCAATCCCCAAGCAGGGTTGGCAGGGGGCAGGCCTCCTTAAATACTCTGAGTCAGCCCAATCTTGGATGAGTAGTGTCGGGTGGAAGTCTGGAGATGTAGCAGATGCACTGTGGTGCAGGCCCTTACCCGGGAGGTCGCCCCCAGTCTGGGGAGGGTGACCTTGGGGCCTGGGGGTTTGGGTGCAGCCAGGAAGGAGAGTGATTCCTGGAGCCGCACAGGAGGAACAGGAGAACAGCAGAGGTGCTACAGGAGGAGTGAGAGACTTTAAAGTATCCACCAGTGGAGTGAGTGATGGTCCCTGGGACTGGAGGAGAAAGTGCTGGAGCAGGCTGGGAGAGGAATGGTGGACAGTCTGTGGGAGCCTTGGGAGCCAGTCAAGGGAAAGGAGAGTCACTACCAGAGAGCAGGTCGATGGGACCTGGAAGAGGATGGGCTGGGAGTTGTAGTCTGTCAAAGGCCCGGTTAGCACTCAAGTACTTTGCTGCACATTCAGGGGCCCGTGATCCCTGGCCTGTAATGGGTGTTCCTGAGGTCCTGCTGAAACAGGGTAGGCCTCACCATGTGCTAACTGCGGTGAAGAGAAAGGTATAGAGAAGCCTGATAAATTTCCCTTCAGGCTGGAAAAAAGTTCTGAGCTGGAGAGAAGCAAAGAAGTGTAAAGCTGTGAGTTCTGTGAAGTGAGAGAACTGTAAGAGAAACGGTCAGCAAGGGAAGTGCTGGAGAGTTGAGAGGAGCAATAGTCTGCAGAGGGAGAGTCTGCAGTGAAGAGTGAATATACAGGACTGTATATGGGAACCTTGTACCATAATTCTCTGGGCATCCCACAGTTACCCCTTATCCCCATCCAAGTTATTTCCCCCAAAATAAAATAACAAAAACAAGAGCCGGTCTGGTCACTGTCTGGATGTGTGAGATATGGTGCCAGATTGAGGTCAGCTATCAGGTGAACCACTACTACCAGCCACTCTCAAGGAAGCTCGTGGCTACACATGGTTTCAGAGAGTCCTGTATTTCACCTGAAGTTATTTGTGGGTTTTTCTTTGCATCCCGAACAATTTTCCTGGCAGTTGTGGCTGAAATTTTAGTTGGTCTACCTGACCGTGGTTTGGTTTCATCAGAACCTCTCATTTTCCACTTCTTGATTAGAGTTTGAACACTGCTGATTGGCATTCTCAATTCCTTGATATCTTTTTATATCCCTTTCCTGTTTTATACAGTTCAACTACCTTTTCCCGCAGATCCTTTGACAATTATTTTGCTTTCCCCATGACTCAGAATCCAGAAACATCAGTGCATCACTGGATGAAAGATGCAAGGGTCTGCCAGGAGTCCAGAAACTCATTGACCTTTTATACACACACACTAATTACAAGCCAACAGATCACAGGTGAGGATGGTTACCTTTAATAGCCATTCAAACCCCTTTGTGTCATCTTGTGTGCATGTTATCAGGCCAAAATCACCAGGGTATGTAAACTTTTGATCAGGGTCATTTGGGTCGTTTCTGTTGTCATTATGATATAAAAAGAGTAAACACAGTTGATTGATAATAAATGGCTTCAGCCAAACACCAACCATGAGTGAAAGAAATGTTTGTGTTATCATTAATATTCTCTGAAAAAATGGCCAAGAAACCATAAATTCTGCCAGGGTATGTAAACTTATGAGCACAACTGTATATACTGTGGCAGGACTGCCCGGCTGCACAAAATCACGTACCTGTATGAGGTCTGGGGCACTCATGCGTGCTGCCAGCGACCCACTCCCACTGTGATTGGACACAGCGGGAGCCAATCAGCGGGTCTGGTGGCCGTGACGATCATTCTCTGGAGAGGCAGACTGCCATTCTGTGAGGGAGGAAAATGGAGATCTCTGAAACACAGATCTCTGTTTTCCTCCAGTCACAGCATTCCCCTCACACAGTTAGCAAGCACTCCCTAGGAACACACTTAACTCTCTGATCACCCTTGATGTTAACCCTTTCCCTGCCAGTGTCATTTATACAGTGACAGTGCATTTTGTTAGCACTGATCAATGTATTGGTGTGACTGGGCCACAAACAGTGTCACTTTGCTCAGATTTGTCTGTCACAGTGTCGCAATCCTATAAAAATACTAATAAAAACAATTAAAAAAATAAATAAAAAGTCCATAAATCTATCCCATCGTTTGCAGGCGCTATAACTTTTGCGCAAACCAATCAATATACGCTTATTGGGAATTTTTTTTACCAAAAATATGTAGCAGAATAAAAATTGGCCTCAATTTATAAAGAAATTTGATTTTTAAATTTTTTTTTTTCATTGGATGTTTTATAGCAAAAAGTAAAAAATGTTGTTCAAAATCGTCGCTCTTTTTTTTTGTTTGTAGCGCAAAAAATAAAAACCGCAGAGGTGATCACATACCACCAAAAGAAAGCCCCCCCCCCCCCCCCA
>BLSH010113976.1:1580660-1591130 GCA_018402905.1 Glandirana rugosa | reverse complement strand
AAAGCAGCCCTGAGCATGGGGTAACATGGGGTATACAGAGTGAACACGGGAGTAGTTCTAGCGCTACATTCTATATAATAGAATTGTTGTTCAAGGAAAACACCGAATGGCTGGACTTTTGAGGCGCACTATTACACTGTAATGGAGTGCCTCAAAAAAACAACCATTTGGTGTTTTCTTGAACAACAAAAACATTCTGCAGAGAGCTGCTCATCAGTGACCATCACCTTCAGACACTGGCGAAAAAACTCAGGTACTTCCTGTATGGGAGGGGTTATATAGGGGAGGACTTCCTCTCTTTTTGCCATTGTGCAATCACCTGTAGGTGGCGCATGACCCTGTAAGTAAGGAATAATAGGGTTGCTCTCTTTCCCTTAAACCGAACCGGGGGGGTGTTTGGCTCATCCCTATCGAAGAATCGATTACCAAATTTCATCCGATTTAGACTTTACAATTGTGAGGTCAACATAAATGGGTTATATTTTAATACCAAATGGGATGGAACCCTACCAGCACATATAATCTCTGTAGTAGGCTAGGTTTCCACTAGTTCGACTTTTCCTGCGACTTGGGACTGCAAAGTCGCATGACAAGTCGTACCCCATGATTTCCAACGAGTACCGTTCATATTTGTGCGACTTCAAATCGCAGCGACTTCAAAGTAGTCCCTGCACTACTTTGGTCTGACTTTGATACAACTTGAGGTCCATAGACCTCAAGAATACACAGGCATTGCTTCAAGTCACATCAAATTCGCTGCAAAAATTGTGGTTAAAGAATCACGGCAAAATTGCACGACTTTCGGGTCGCAATAGTGGTAACCTAGCCTAAAGGGTCTTATGATCAGGTGAGCAGATTTGATCGATTCCTTCAGTGGCTGGATTGGACAAAAAGTCATTGAGCTCTTTTGAGGTTGTTGGTTGAGAGTTTTTATCAGCTGGCGATTAGGACAGTTTAATATAAAATGTGCTGCAATAACAGGGCCTCTTAGCAGGTCAGGGGCTACTCCTGCTTGTCAAATTTGAACAAGTCAGGTTGAACTCCATTAAAATTTAAGAAAAAATACAGATATATTTATGTAATATTCTTAAAGTAATGCTAAATAGCAGCTAGTAAAAGAATATGGATTTGGTCTTCATATTAGCTTCCTACTGTATAATTACTTGCACAGCAGCACTCGAGCTAGGAGAGAGAGGGGGGAAGAATCAGCACCCTATTGATTTGTATATTGCTGTTGATTTAACCACTTGAAATCAGTATTTTTGCTAGAAAATTACTTAGAACCCCCAAACATTATGTATATATTTTTTAGCAGAGACCCTAGAGAATAAAATAGCGGCCGTTGCAATATTTTATGTCACACAGTATTTGTGCAGCGGTCTTTCAAATACAATTTTTTGGGAAAAAAATACACTTTAATTCATTTTAAAAAAAACCAAAACATTAAAGTTAGCCCAATTTTTTTTTGGATAATGTGAAAGATGATGTTACGCCGAGTAAATAGATACCTAACACGTCAAGGTTTAAAATTGCGCACGCTCGTGGAATGGCGACAAACTACAGAACGTAAAAAAATCTTCATAAGCGACGCTTTAACCACTTCAGCCCCGGAAGGATTTCCCACTTTAGGACCAGAGCACCTTTTTTTGGGATTCTGCACTGCGTCGCTTTAACTGACAATTGCGCGGTTGTGCGACCTTGTACCCAAAGGAAATTTTTGTCCTTTTTTTCCGAAAAAGAGCTTTCTTTTGGTGATATTTGATCCCCTCTGCGTCATTTCCAATCGCCGCTATAAATAAAAAAGAGCGACAATTTTGCAAAAAAAAAAATCAATATTTCTTACTTTTTGCTAAAATACAAATCCAAAAAAATATATAAAAAAACATTTTTTTCCATCGGTTTTGGCCGATTTATATTCTTCCTTATATTTTTGGTTAAAAAAATCGCAATCAGCGTTCATTGATTGGTTTGTGCAAATGTTGTTGCGTTTACGGATGATGAGAATTCATTTCTGGGTTTTTTTTTCTTTACTAGTAATGGCGGCGATCTGCGTTTTATAGCGGTACTGCGTGATTGCGGCGGACATGTCGGACCATTTTGACACTTTTTTGGGAACACTGGCATTTATACAGCGATCAGTGCTATGAAAATGCACTGATTACTGTGCAAATGCCACAGAAGGGCTGGCAGGGGGAGGGGAGTGATCACGGCTTCCATATTCAGGAAGCCTGTGATCACAGCCCTTCCCCCTCTATGAGAACAGACCTCCGCATTTACTTACATGATCCTCTGTTCTCTCACTGTGGGGGGGCCAGCACAGGTAGCCGGTGGAGAACGAGGCCCCCCCCCCCCCGGACACAGTGAGCGCACGAGCGCGCCTCCGGCGGCGCGCGCGTTCTCACAGTACTAGTTATCGCAGCCGCCGTCATATGACAGCGGTTTGCGATAATGAGCCACCTGGTCCACTAACCTGTGCACATTGCGTGCCTTTTTATGAGTTTCAAATGCACTGCAAGCAGCAAGAGGGAAGGAATGGGAGGAGAAGAGGACCAATCCCTGCAATCAGTGCCCTGGACTGCACCAGAAAATGAAGGTCAATGTATGACAGCTCCACATCCACAGTCAGACTTCCCTGCAGTCTGCTGAAAAGAGTCTGCAGGGGGGTCACTGATGTGGGGAGTAGGGACCCTAAGATAATGGTAATCCACCAGCAGTCTCTGATTATCCCCTGTTGTCCATCAGCAGTCTGATTATTTCCTGCAATCTGTCCGTAGTCTCTGATTATCTCCTGTAATCTGTCCACAGTCTCTGATTATCTCCTGTTATCTGTCCGCAGTCTCTGATTATCTCCTGTAATCTGTCCGCAGTCTCTGATTATCTCCTGTAATCTGTCCGTAGTCTCTGATTATCTCCTATAATCTGTCCGCAGTCTCTGATTATCTCCTGTTATCTGTCCGCAGTCTCTGATTATCTCCTGTAATCTGTCCGCAGTCTCTGATTATCTCCTGTAATCTATCCGCGGTCTCTGATTATCTCCTTTAATCTGTCTGCAGTCTTTGATTATCTCCTGTAGTCAGTCTGCAGTCTCTGATTATCTCTTAATCTATCCACAGTCTCTGATTATCTCCTGTAATCTGTCCTCAGTCTCTGATTATCTCCTGCAATCTGTTCACAGTCTCTGATTATCTCCTTTAGTCAGTCCGCAGTCTCTGATTATCTCCTGTAGTCAGTCCACAGTCTCTGATTATCTCCTGTAATCCGTCCACAGTCTCTGAGTATCTCCTGTAATCTCTCCGCAGTCTCTGATTATCTCCTATAATCTGTCTGCAGTCTTTGATTATCTCCTATAATCTGTTTACAGTCTCTGATTATCTCCTGTAATCTGCCCGCAGTCTCTGATTATCTCCTTTAATTTGTCCTCAGTCTCTGATTATCTCCTGTAATCTGCCCGCAGTCTCTGATTATCTCCTTTAATTTGTCCTCAGTCTCTGATTATCTCCTGTAATCTATCTGCAGTCTCTGATTATCTCCTGTAATCTATCCACAGTCTCTGATTATCTCCTGCAATCTGTCCACAGTGTCTGATTATTTCCTGTAGTCAGTCCGTAGTCTCTGATTATCTCCTGTAGTCAGTCCGCAGTCTCTGATTATCTCTTAATCTATCCACAGTCTCTGATTATCTCCTGCAATCTGTTCACAGTCTCTGATTATCTCCTTTAGTCAGTCCGCAGTCTCTGATTATCTCCTGTAATCTGTCCACAGTCTCTGATTATCTCCTGTAATCTGTCCTCAGTCTCTGATTATCTCCTGTAATCTGTTCACAGTCTCTAATTATCTCCTTTAGTCAGTCCGCAGTCTCTGATTATCTCCTGTAATCTATCTGCAGTCTCTGATTATCTCCTGTAATCTGTCCGCAGTCTCTGATTATCTCCTGTAATCTATCCTCAGTCTCTGATTATCTCCTGTAATCTATCTGCAGTCTCTGATTATCTCCTGTAGTTAGTCCGCAGTCTCTTCCCCATGGCCCTTAAGCCCCTCCCACAAGAATTTTTGACCATACCCACTTTTTGCGGCACGCCGCAGGTCATTTTCTCTCTGGCATACCCCTCATTCTCAAATTCAAAAGTTATGTTCTGTATGTATAGACTCTGCATAGTACAGCTTCTCTTGCCTGGTATGCTGGTTAATCAGTGAGTGTGCTGCCTTCCACAAGATGGTGCCCTTTGCACCTGCCCAGTGAGATTGGCTATTACAATGTGCCACCCTGTGATAGGCACTCCAATGGCTAAGAGCACTGACAGCTGTGTTCTGGTGGGGGGGGGGCACCCCTCTGTCAGAACACAATAGCACATTGGGGGAGATTGCTGTACTAACACTATGTGTGTTAGTACAGTGATCTGTCAGGTTTTTTTCGTTAAACTTAAAAGGCCTTAGACTGGAGAATAGTCACTAGGCAACGTTCATAAGAACTGGAAGAAGGCAAAACTGAAATCAGGCTCAATTTTCATGAGGATCTGAGAAAATAGAATTAGGGATGAGATTGCTTACTATGAGCAACACATCATTTTTCCTTTTTCCAGTCTTTATGAATGTAGCGCAATTTGTTTAATTTAATATGATTTTACTTGGTACCTGCTGCTGAAACCCCCCTCAGAACAAAAAGTTATCTACGGCCCTGGGTGGGGGAGGGTCAGACTGTCAGTGCTCAGACCATACGCCGCACACTGCATCAAATTGGTCCACATGGCTGTCGTCCCAGAAGGAAGCCTCTTCTAAAGATGATGCACAAGAAAGCCTGCAAACAGTTTGCTGAAGACAAGCAGACTAAGGACATGGATTACTGGAACCGTGCCCTGTGGTCTGATGAGAACAAGATAAACTTATTTGGTTCAGATGGTGTCAAGCGTGTGTGGCGAAAAAAGCCAAAGATTGGTGATGCACTGTCACCTGAAGAGTGATCCAAATGTGCAATCCGATTTGGATGTGATTGCCAATAAATGTGTTAACTGTGTTTGTGATTCAGTACATGAATAACTAGTGGAACTGGGTGTGATAAATAAAAACACAAAAATGGGTGCTGCGCTGTCACCTGAAGAGTGATCCAAATATGTAATCCGGTTGGGATGTTTTTGCCAATAAATTTGTTAACTGTGTTTGTGAATCAGTGCATAAATAACTTGTGGGACTGGGTGTGATAATTAACCATTTCAGCCCCGGAAAGGATTTCCCCCTTTAGGACCAGAGCACTTTTTGCGATTCGGCGCTGCGTCGCTTTAACTGACAATTGCGCGGTCGTGTGACGTTGTACCCAAAACTAAATTGCCGTCCTGTTTTTCCCCACAAATAGAGCTTTCTTTTGGTGGTATTTGATCGCCTCTGCGTCATTTCTGATCACCGCTATAAACAAAGAGCGACAATTTTGAAAAAAGAACAATATTTTTTACTTTTTATGCTAAAATACAAATCCAAAATAAAAAAATAAAAAAACGAATCTATTCATCAGTTTTTGCTGATTTATATTCTTCCTCATATTTGTGGTAAAAAAAAAATTGTGATTATTGATTGGTTTGCGCAAAAGTTGCCACGCTTACAAACCATGAGAATTCATTTTTGGCATTTTAGCAATTTTTTTTTTTTACTGGTAATGGCGGCGATCTGCGATTTTTATCGGGACTGCGGTATTGCGGCGGACATGTCGGACGTTTTTGACACTTTTTTGGGACCAATGACATTTATACAGCGATCAGCAATTTAAATATCCACTGATTGCTGTATAAACGCCATTGGCAGGGAAGGGGTTAACCTGCAGGGGGCAGTGAAGGGGGTAACTGTGTTCCCTAGGCGTGTTCTAACTTTATTCATCGGTTTTTGCTGATTTATATTCTTCCTCATATTTGTGGTAAAAAAAAAAAAAATTGTGATTATTGATTGGCTTACGCAAAAGTTGCCGTGCTTACAAACCATGAGAATTAATTTTTGCCATTTTAGCAATTTTTTTTTTTTTACTGGTAATGGCGGCGATCTGCCATTTTTATCAGGACTGTGACATTGCGGCGGACATGTCGGACATTTTTGACACTATTTTGGGACCAATGACATTTATACAGCGATCAGAAATTTAAATATCTACTGATTGCCATTGGCAGCGAAAGGGTTAACCTGCAGGGGGCAGTGAAGGGGGTAACTGTGTTCCCTGGGCGTGTTCTAAGTGTGAGGGGGCTGGGCTGCCAGGGGCACCAGAGACAGGAATCAGTAGATCTCTGACATGACGCCTGTCAGAACAGGGAACCGTCGTGTTTACATCGGCGGGTCCCCGTTTTTCTTCTCTGCCAGGCAATCGTGGCTCGCCGGCAGAGATCGAGTCCACCCGACCCGTGGCCCCGCTCACGGGGCGTGCGGCGGGCACGTGCCACTTTGCCGCTGTATATGTACTATACGTGATCGGCAAGTGGTTACAGAGATCTATGTGCAAGGTAATGAACAACTCTGGGTTATATCTAGGAGTGTTTCTAATAGACCAGTCATACAAAACCAGGTGCCAGTGATGATTTAGACAAGTGAATACATGTGACTTTTGTGACACAAAATAAATAAGAAGAGAAAAGTAGCACAACAACAAGACTGGGAAGTCCAAAGTTCAATTATTAATAAGGTGGAGTGCAAAATGCAGTCCTTTGCACAGTGGATAAAGATGATGTCTGTCAATGAAGATATAGTGCTCTCTAGCGCCTCTCACCTCACTGCTGTGGGATAACAGCATAATACAGATGAAGGAAGTCCTTTAGGGCAGTGTTCCCCAACCCAGTCCTCAAGGCCCACCAACAGGTCATGTTTTCAGGATTTCCATTATTTTGCACAGGTGATTTGATCAGTTTCACTGCCTTAGTAATTACCACAGCTGATTCATCTGAGGGAAATCCTGAAAACATGACCTGTTGGTGGGCCTTGAGGATTGGGTTGGGGAACACTGCTTTAGGCGATGGTGTGGGTCCGCCTGCCTCTAGATGTCCTGGTGGGGGTAGTCAAGCTAGGGAACCTCTATGGTAAATGGTCTTCCTCTATTGTGCTCCAGGGGGGTCTTTGCCAGTACCTCAATCTGGATGTTTAATGAAAGAGGAGTCGCCCATAGTGTGATATCCTTTAAAATGTCAATTTATTACACAAAGCAGCTCATTACACTCAATTTTTGGTTAAAAACACAACTGTAAATCCACGAGCAACGCACTCGTTTACCAGCGACCACTGCCTTGCTAAAGAAGCTGAGGGTAAAGGTGATGGACTAGCCAAGCATCTCCAGACCTAAACCCTATTAAGCATCTGTGGGGCTCCTCAAATGGAAAGTGGAGGAGCGCAAGGTCTCTAACATCCCCCAGCTCTGTGATGTCCTCAGGGCCGGCTCTACCACTAGGCAGAGTAGCCGGCCGCCTAGGGTGCGCTGTTGCCCAGGGCGCCTGGCCGCTGTTGATCCGTCACTGGCTGCTCTGCATTGATCCACGTCATCAGAGAGGAGAGCCACGGCTGGCAGCTGCCTCGATCATGTCATCAGTGCAGTTGAGAATTGGAGAGGAGCAGCCCCCCCCGCCTCGATCGTGTCAGTGAAGTGGAGAGGAGAGCTGATGGGCACAGGTGAGGCTGTATTGATTGGCGTTGGTGAAGCTGTATTTGATGGGCACAGGTGAAGCTGTATCGATTGGCGCTGGTGAGGCTGTATTTGATGGGCACAGGTAAAGCTGTATTGATTGGTGCTGGTGAGGCTGTATTTGATGGGCACAGGTGAGGCTGTATTAATTGGCGCTGGTGAGGCTGTATTTGATGGGCACAGGTGAAGCTGTATCGATTGGCGCTGGTGAGGCTGTATTTGATGGGCACAGGTAAAGCTGTATTGATTGGTGCTGGTGAGGCTGTATTTGATGGGCACAGGTGAGGCTGTATTAATTGGCGCTGGTGAGGCTGTATTTGATGGGCACAGGTGAAGCTGTATCGATTGGCGCTGGTGAGGCTGTATTTGATGGGCACAGGTAAAGCTGTATTGATTGGTGCTGGTGAGGCTGTATTTGATGGGCACAGGTGAGGCTGTATTAATTGGCGCTGGTGAGGCTGTATTTGATGGGCACAGGTGAAGCTGTATTCATTGGCGCTAGTGAGGCTGTATTTGATAGGCACAGGTGAGGCTGTATTGATTGGCGCTGGTGAAGCTGTATTTGATGGGCACAGGTGAAGCTGTATTGATTGGCGCTGGTGAGGTTGTATTTGATGGGCACAGGTGAGGCTGTATTGATTGGCGCTGCTAAAGCTGTATTTGATGGCAGGGCCGTAGATAATTTTTTTTCCTGGTGGGGTTCAGCAGCAGGTACCAAATGGTGAAGTGGGGGGGGGGGGTCAGGGAGGACAGGGAGGAGAACCAAGCAGCGCTCCATCGACCCACACAGCACAGGAGCGAGCATGCACTGTATGCCCCGTAGCAAGCAGGGTTGTCGTCACTGACACCCACTGTAGATTGCAAGGGCAGTGTAATTTGAATGTGGTGCAGGTTTAGGGCCACCTTTCATATTGATTGGACCCTGGGCAAACATTTTATTCGCCCCCTCCCCCCATTCCCATCATGACTGCTCACTGATTGGTTGCTGGAGGTTAAAGCACATCATTGCCACTCACTGATTGGTTGCTGGAGGCTACAGCACATCATCTCACTGCCTGCACACCATGGACAGGGGAGATGGGGGACTAACCAATAGACAGAAAACTCCTAGAACGTGTTATTAGCAATGAACAGAGCACAAACACCTATGAAAGTAGGGACTGCAGTGTGTGTGAAAGAGGCCTTCATGGTGAGAGGTCTACTTTAAACCAGAACAGCTTGTTCTGACTCTCATACACTCCATTTGTTGTGTGGATGTATAGCTTGGTTTGAGACTGCATCCCAGCGATGGTCAACCGATTAGGTTTTCAGTGCCTCAACTGCAGCCCCTGCAACACCAAAGGGTTGTGCATATCATTTACTGCCAGACATACTACGTGAGATTGTCAGAGACTGCAGGTGTACAAGAGATGGTCAGAGACTGCAGGTGTACAAGAGATGGCCAGAGACTGCAGGTGTACTACAGGAGATGGTCAGAGATTGCAGACATAGTACAGGAGATGATCAGAGACTGCAGACGTACTACAGGAGATGGTCAGAGACCGCAGACATAGTACAGGAGATGGTCAGAGACTGCAGGCGTACTACAGGAGATGGTCAGAGACTGCAGACATACTGGAGGAGATGGTCAGAGA
This sequence comes from Glandirana rugosa, assembly GCA_018402905.1. NCBI lineage: Eukaryota > Metazoa > Chordata > Amphibia > Anura > Ranidae > Glandirana > Glandirana rugosa. The sequence goes on along the minus strand of BLSH010113976.1, from coordinate 1,581,857 downwards.
CTGAGATGGTCAGAGACCATCCATGTACTGTCTTATCTCCTATCCCTGTACATTGTCTGCTGAACACTCACAATGGTCCTTCCTGATCACCATAACAGGTGCTGTCAGTGTCCCACCACACCACACACGTCATTTACTTACTGTGTGACAGGTTCCAGACTTTCAGCATGGACTGTACCTCTCCTCCCCACTGATCACAGGTCTGGTTGTTAGAGGGTGGAGTGATTGGCTGTTAGGGGGATGTGGAGGTCACCCGATGGCAGGTCAGGCAGTGGTTGGTTGGGGATTGGAAGATATGACGGAGCACCAAGCCGGGAACCAAGCCGCACAGCTGTAGTCCAACTCCACCCCAGTAGTATTTGGCCGCCATCTTATTTATGGACAGTGCAGGTGCAAGGGGCAGCTGCTTTGTGCCCCACAACAATGACTGGGGCTGGGCCCAGGGCAGCTGCTTCTTTTGCCCCACGTTAAAGAAAGCCTTGTGAGGGAGAAGCGTTGCAGGTTTTCTGCACCACATCCTAGTGTGAACCAGTGCTTATTATTGCCTTTTCAACACAATTAAAAAAGGGCCAGGGCACTAAGGGCAGCAAACAGTCCAGCCTGGCTCTGGCAGCAATGGTATTGTGCCTGGCAAACCCTCAGCCCTTTGGCTCTGCAGTCAGCACCACAACATAGCCGACAGAGCCAGGCTGGACTGTCAGTACCAACCAAGCAGTGGAAAATGGTAACCCATGACTTGGGTGATTAGTGAATAATTTTGCCAGTTGCCACAGACTCATGTACCTCAATGGCAGCACAGCAGTGGTGGTAAGTGGTCTGTGATGACTGTCTCCCAGGCAGCAAGCTAGCCGAAAAGGAAAGAGGGAGGCTCAGCTGCTTAGCAGCAGTACTGCCTCCTTGCATGTTCTCTGCTCCATTATCCTCCGAAGTCCAAGGCACAGAGTGTAGAGCCGCCCGCTCCACTGTGTCTATGATCGGTCTGCTGGGAACCCAGCACAGCCTGGTCATAACAGCGTGATGTAAGTGCCTGTGACGGTGTGCCTTACACCCGACCTGCTGCATCCACTTCGCCCGCAATACTGACTGCTGTACTCTGCTGTTTGTTGTTGGGGCGTTGGCACCATGAGAGACGACAGGGCAGAGACACTTTTTTTATTTTTGGCAGGATGCTCTGGGGGGGGGGGGGGGGGGGGGGGG
>BLSH010113976.1:1542599-1555809 GCA_018402905.1 Glandirana rugosa | reverse complement strand
AGTGGGAATTATATTGGATAGGGAGGAATTTAACCTAGTGATTACCCAGAATTTCATAATAGGGTGTTACACGTCCCTAAGTTGAGAGGTGTGTTTGCATTCTTTCGGAAATCAGTTATATTTGCGTATCCGCGTCTGTGAAATGATGAAGTTCTCTGGGTGAAAAGTTGTCGGTTAATGGGCGTAATGAAACTATTTTCTATATCAGTTAAGATGACATGGTGTATGAGTTTGTTTTGTTCTCCCCAGCGTTATAAATATTTTTTGTGATAACAGAAGCTGTATGTATAATGTCTGCGCCTATGCGTTTATATTGACTAAAGGCTTTCTTACGTTTGTGTGGAGAGTTGAATCCCTGCACATTGTGGGATAATACTTTAAGACCCATTAGTGATCCAATTTAAGGAGGGATAGGTTATATTAAGGGTGACAAAGTTATCCTTCATCATGTTCGTTTTTGAATTGAGAGATTGATGAAAGGATGAGGCTGATTTGTGTTTTTTCTTAATAGGCTGTAAGACTACTTTTCTGTATGTAATCCCAAATAGTAAATCATATACCAAATCTGCATATGTGTTTTTAAATGTTTGTATTATCAAAAGAACCGAGTAGAAATAAAGTTGTTCAAATGAGTATAACCTTCTTTTAAAAATTGAGATGAATAGTGTAAAAGCAAGTAAGAACAAAACAAAAAATTTGGGGACGGGGTATACAGATACTCCCGACCTGGTAACCTTTTTGTATGGACAATCTTGTCCAATTCTTGCCACCGGAGCAGGGAACGCCGTAGTTAGCATTCCAAGCTTCCAGGGGCAAGGGGGGGGGGACAAACCAGCATCGTGTTACCGTACCTTGAAACTTAACAGCAAAAAGAGTGTTCTTTGTGAGAACCTTAGTGAACCGCAACCATAGAGAAAAACCCAACATTTTCCATAAAACATTATAACAGTGAACTATTGTGCATGTCCTCTGTCATTTTGACAGGACACAAATGATGTATCATACCCAAAATTCACAAGATAGTGAGCAAAACCAATTCTGTGGTAATAACCCAGTTGTTTAACATTATACCCCCAGAAAATACTTTTTTTTTTCTTTATCAAGTTCAATACCAACCATCTTATTGTCCGCAAGGAAAGAATCAATGTTTTGTTCTGACCTATATGCGACTGTCAATGTGTAGAAAAGAGACCTTGGTCTATTACTTATTTCAATATGTCTCCATTCTAAATTTTGTCCAGTAGATGGCGGTGGTGTGTTGTATTCAGTTATTTGGGTATGTTATTCACTTGGTGCCTTTCTATATGTATCTCTTGCATAATACGGGTGCACAGTGGTAGAATATGGATATTGCTTAAAAACCAGCTGTGTTCCAAACAAAAAAGGGCTCTGTCCCAAGCTTAATTATGTTTGGTTCCAATGACCCCCTTAGTTGAATGATGACTATATCTAGGAAATATAAAGGATACATAGAGGGCGACATGTTTATGGCAAATGGTATATGATTGTATCTGATGTCAAGTATGATTCCTGCCCATAGTGAGTATATACCGTGAGGGATCACTCCCGCGTCTGCATAAAAGATACTTTTACTGTGTATTGGGTTGTAGGGAGGACAATTGACTCTGCGACTTTTAAACCTTTGGGGGTTTAGTTAAAGCAGACTTATTGTCACCCTGATACTCCGAAATTCTTGTGTTTTTTTGGTTTCTGAGTTTCAGTTAATGAAAAGTGTATGGAAAATATTGTTTGTTGTATGTTGACAAAAAGGGTCTATGCCAGGTGATCCACAAGACCTTGGCGGTGTCCGTCCAAATAGGAGACGAGCGAGGGGTCGCCTGCAGTCGCAGGGCTGGTTCCGGCTCCAGCAATCCCAGTTTGACCAGAAGCTCCTTCCCCTGAGTCAGGTTATAGACTGTATGTAGATCCATTGTATGGTACTGTAAGCTTGAAAGGGAAGACCCATCTGTATTTAATTCTTGCGGACTGTAGAACTGAGGTGACCTCCTTCATATTGCGTCTCCTCTCAAGGGTGGCTGGAGAGATGTCAGGGTATATTTGTATTCTGGTGCCATCTAACATTATGTTTGAGGTGTTTCTGGCCACCCTTAATATGTCCTCTTTGATCAAGTAGTCTTTCAAGCATAATACTATGTCGCGTGGTGGTTTTTCTGCTGGTGGTTTGGGGCGTAGTGCTCTGTGAATCCTGTCACAAGAAAATGCTGACTCAGTTTTGTCTGGTAGAAGGGAGTGGAACAACTTGTTTACCGCGGGTGTCAACTCCGTTGTAGTTTCAGGGACCCCGCGAATACGCATATTGTTTCTCCGATTTCTATTATCCAAATCCTCTACTTGCATTTGGACGTAGGAAAAATTTTCCGCCAGAGACTCAAAGTCCTTCCTGAGATCGTTATGAGCCAAAGAGAGCTCGTCATGCTTGGTTTCCAGCAAATCGGTGCGATTTCCCACAGCCGCTATCTCCTGCGATAAAGCGTTTGTGGATTTAGAAATTTCTTTTTGAATTTTGTTGGCAATCTTGTCATACATGGACATTAAGCTGGCATCTAGGTCTGCTTTTGTGAGTTGCGGAGTATTCTCACTATTTTTTTGAGGGGTCTTTTGAGTTATGGCCGTGCTAGGGTTGTCTTTGGAGGATGATGTTTTGGCGCCCCCGTGATCCATTTTGTTCTTTAGTGCAGATCTGAGGAGGTAGTTTGTAAGGTTGCCCTGAGAATGGCGGTCTCGTTGGTTTTTTCGTGTAGGCATACACCCTTGATATCTTTGTGATTAATGGTATTTATATCGATCGTTTTATGCTAAATGGTAGCGGGCATTGTGTTTCAGGCCTCTGTGTCAGGTAAAGTTGTTAAAAAAGGTAGTCATCTGGCATCATGTCGTGTCCCCCGCACCATACCCCTCCTGACTTAGACTATTTCAGATCATTTTCTGGTAAGAATCCGGGGAGACGTGAGGAGATGTGCTCTTTTACAAAGAATAGGGGGTTTTGCAGGATGGGTGTACCAATATGGCCGCCAGGCCTAGTTCAGCAGCCTGCTAAAAACTCCAAAATGTAATTCAGTCCTGGGGCGTATCTTGACAGACCCCTGAGGATCAAGCAGGGGGTTCTTTAACTAATTGAAGGTCAGTGTGTTCCTGCCAGAGGTGATAGGGGTATGATCTGTTCTCGCCTGGCCGCCACCTGAGCATCAAATCAAAGTTTCAAAGTCCGGCCCTGGCTACCTCTGGGGCTTAATCCTTCATGTGGTAGGGGCCCTTGGGGATGCTGGAGGTGTCAGGGTGGGCAGATGGTGTTTGGGGGCTCTGGGAACTGTGCCCTCGGGTCCGGGATCACTAGGCCGCAAAAGCCGCAGCCTCGATTTTTGCCGCCGCGGACCTCGGCCGCCGATCCACACAATTTTGGTATGAATGCGTAGCTGGGGAGAAGGGGATTGTAGCTGGGGTGTTTAGGATTCTCACCCGTTACTCCTGTGCCCGGATTAGCCTGGATGCTGTCAGAGCTCCCCAGGGACACGTCCGCTCTCATCCACATCAGGCCACGCCCCCTCCCCTTCCCTTTCTGAATGAACACAGTGCGTGATTGGTATCATATGTTTGATCTTTGGGTGCACCCCCTAATGCAATAGGCTGCGCACACCTATGAGCGGACCTCCAGATGTTGCAGAACTACAAGTCCCATGAGGCATAGCAAGAGTGACAGCCACAAGCATAACACCCAGGAGGCAGAAGCATAATGGGACTTGTAGTTTTGCAACAGCTGGAGGTCCGCTAATTGCATAACCCTGCTATAGATCAATTATTCCTATTAGCAGCGATCAGAAGAAAAAAAAAGAAAAATCAATCATTTATTGAAGCATGTATGGCCACCATTAGATTTTCTTTCAGTCTAACAGATTCCTCCTTCCACAATGAACAGCCCCCCGGATGGACGAATCCCCCAGTCGGGCAATTGTTATCCGACAGCCTTTCATAGTGCTGGGAAGGGGTTAATAAGTCTATGATCAGATGAATAACAACATTTTATAAGAATAACCAGGAGGCGGCTCTAAGCTTTGTGAGGCCTTAGGCAAAAAAAAAAAAAAAAAAATTATATAATATATATATATATATATATATATATATATATAGTTTTTTTCTTTTTTTATTTATTTGACATGAGGCCCCCCCACACCCATAAAGGGAAAAATTCAAGCGATATAAAATTAAACTGTAAACTGTATTAGGAAGGTACAGCACAGGGGGGGAGAGTAAGTGGACAGTACAGGGCACAGGAGAGCACAGTATAGGGGGCAGCAGGAGGGAACATTCCAGGGGTAGGTAAGTGGGCACAGTATAGGGAAGGAAAAAAAAAAAAAAAGCCCCAATAATCGTATAATTGATTGGTTTGTACAAAAAGGTCTAAAAACTATGGGATATTTTTATTTATTTTTTACTATTGACGATCAGCGACTTATAGCAGGACTGCAATATTGCGTCGGACACTGATACTTTTGTGGGATTAGTGTCACCAATACCAATCAGTGCTAAAATATGCACTGTCACTGTATTAATGACACTGGCTGGAGGAGGAGTTACCACCGGGTGGAATCAAAGGGGTAACTGTGTGCCTAGCTAAACCTTGGCACAGGATCCGTGCCTTCCCTCCTTACATAGAGAGCTAGAACAGCAATCTGCCCAACGATTGGCGGATGCTGGCGGACAGAGACCTTGGTACCCGCATGCGCACCCCCCTACCCAGAAGGGCCGAATCACATACCAAGTACGTGAACTGGTGAAGCAGAGCCATCGTATATTTAAGTTATACGGTTGGCAAGTAGGGTTGCCACCTGTCCAGGATTCACTCGGACAGTTTGGGTTTTGAATCCTGTGTCAGGGTTTCAGTCCACCTTGAAGCCCAGACCCGTTAGACAGGAATGTGGCTCGGAACAGAGCCCGACAGGAGGGCGAGGGGGCCCTATGTGTTGCATTACCATAGTCCAGGGGTAGGCAACCTGCGGCCCTCCAGCTGTTGAACTACATTTCCCATGAGGCATAGCAAGGCTGATGTGTACAATTACTCCCAGAGGCATGATGGGACTTGTAGTTTTGCAACAGCTGGAGGGCTGCAGGTTGCCTACCCCTGCCATATAGTCATTAGGCTATGGTTTTTCGGTGATTTGAAAAACAGAAAAATATCCCAATTGGCCACTAGATGGCCCCAAGTATCTTGGGAATTTGCTATGCTACTTTGCGCCATCTGATGTCCAAATATTTTCCCAATCTTAAAACATATTATATTTATATTTATATTATATTTATATTTATATTATATTTATATTGCCTATTGCACTAGGGTGTGCACTCCAGAGCACAAACATACATGCATATCAGCAGAGCAGTGGATGGTGTCAGAGATTAGTGTCAGGTTTTTTTTAATTTTTACTATTTATCACAATTTTATTTTTTATACATTTTTTTTTAAAGGTTTTATCATTTTACAATTTTTTTTTCTTGGCGCCTCGTTGGGGGCTTTGGTGCAATATCAGGGGTCTAAACAGATACTCACCTTTTGAGACAGACAAAAGGAAATGGGGAGGACAGATTCCGCCGTCCCTTTCTGTGCAACCTCAGCTGCACTGGACAGTGAACAAACGGGAAGAGCTCTGTGCTGAGCAGCTTCCTGTTCATTCACAATCTGATGCATAGTAAACAGTTTACTATGCTCAGTTAAGAATGAACACAGGAGTTATCAGTACAGATCACTCACTGTGTTCATTTAGAAAAGGAAGGGGGGGGTTGGTTACTGGCCCCTACTCTCCATCTTGAAACATCTGCGGGGGCAGTCGGTGAAGCAGGAAGCACTTTGGGGGGGGGGGGGGAATGACAGATGACACCAGAAAGCAGGGGGACTTGGCACCGCACAGGGTGAGCCCAGACCCACCTGGCACACCCTGTGTGCCCGCATCTCCCAGTCTTACAGAACGAGCACATTCACTTTACCTGAGTACCAGGACCTGGAGAAATTAGGATTCTCCTCTTCATATCTGCAATGCAGAAAGAAATCTAGAAGATGGTTATGCTGAGGTCATCTGGAGGATGGGCAGAACAATGGCTAAGTGGTTAGCACTTCTGACGGGCAGTGCCAAGTTTGTCAGTTCAAATCCCAACCCAAGCACTACCAGAGTTGGTGTTCCCCCTGTGCCTGCATGGGTTTCCTCCCTCACTCCAAAGACCTGCTGATAGGTTAAGTAGCCCTAGTATATAGGCATGGGCATAGGGCGGGCGTACACACCTATGCCCTGTGTAGTACAGATTGTCCTTGCTGCCTGGGTCCAGACACCCCCCCCCCTCCATGTCTCCCCTGCAGTGCTTGGCATCTTGGTCCTCAATCCCTCGGTCTCAAAAAAGTGAGAAGGTTTTGCGATTTGGGGGTGCAGATTTGGGGTGAGGACCTTAGATTGTAAGCTCTATGGGGGCAGGGACAGATGTGAATGAAAAAAACTAAATAGAATACAATAAACGTGGAAATAATGTGCAGAATAGGGGTACAGCAGCTTGCAGCGCTCTATCAGACCTACACGCATGCAAACCTCAATATCCACTTCCAGACCAGAGACATACCCGTACATCACTGGATTTTGGGTGGTTATACCAGGATGATACGCAGCCGCAGACATCCCCTGGTAACATTTAGAGTCGGCTGCTGGGTTTTATAAAAGCAGTGCTAGTGGCCAACCAGCTGCTGGATTGCTTCTACTAGCAGGACATCCACTGCCTTCCACAGCTTGCTAGGGCTCCCCCATCCCACCGGGAGGCCCAAGCAACCATCTAGCATGTCTGCTGGCAGCATAGGTGTGCGCAGCCTATTGCATTAGGGTGTGCACCCCAAAGCTGCGTGTTGCAATGCCCAAAGTAGCTCTGAAGTCTCTTTGAAAATCGCTTTCAAATCGCCTAGCAAAGTCGGATCGCCTAGGTGTGAGCTGAGCCCAACCATTCAATCCCCCGGAAGGATTTCCCACTGTAGGACCAGAGGACTTTTTGTGATTCTGCGCTGCGTCGCTTTAACTGACAATTGCGGTCATGCGGCGTTGTACCCAGACAAAATTTGCGTCCCCCCCCCCCCCCAAAAAAAATAGAGATTTTTAGTGGCATTTGATCACCTCTGCTTCATTTCTGATCACCGCTATAAACAAATAAATTGGTTATTGTTTTATCGGTTTGGGCCAATTTAGATTCTTCCTCAATGGGCGTTTGATTGGTTCGCGCAAAAGTGGCCACGTTTACAAACCCATGAGAATTCCTGGCGTTTACATTTTTTATTTTTACTACTTATAACGGCGATTTGCAAATTTTTATCAGGACTGATATTGCAGCAGACATGAAGGACATTTTTGACACTTTTTTGGGACCAATGACATTTATACAGCGATCAGAAAGTTAAATATCCACTGATTACTGTATAAAATGTCATTGGCAGTGAAGGGGTTAACCTGCAAGGGTCGCTCTAGGGGCTAACTGTTTCCCCTAGGCGGTGTTCTAACTGAGGGGGCTGGGCTGCCAGGGGCACCAGAGATCCGAGTGATCCCAATGACAGGAATCAGTAGATCTCTTACATGCCGCCTGACAGAGCGGGGAACCTCCGTGTTTACATCACGGTGGTTCCCCATTTTTCTTCTGTGCCAGACAATCGCACCTCGCCGGTGGAGATGGAGCCCGCCTGAGCCGAAGCAACACTTCTGTAGAGTGCGGCGGCACGCTCTCGCGAGCCACCATTTATAGACGGCGGGACGCTGCCACTCTGCAGCAGTAAACGCACACAAGCCGGTTAAACACATTTTCAAAAGTATTGGGACACCTGCCTTTACACGCACATGAACTTTAATGGCATCCCAGTCTTAGTCCGTAGGGTTCAATATTAAGTTGGCCCACCCTTTGCAGCTATAACAGCTTCACCTCTTCTGGGAAGGCCGTCCACAAGGTTTAGGAGTGTCTATGGGAATGTTTGACCATTCTTCCAGAAGAGCATTTGTGAGGTCAGGCACTGATGTTGGATGAGAAGGTCTGGCTTGCAGTCTCTGCTCCATTTCATCCCAAAGGTGTTCTATCAGGTTGAGGTCAGGACTCTGTGCAGGCCAGTCAAGTTCCTTCACCCCAAACTCACACATCCATTTCTTTATGGACCTTGCTTGGTGCGCAGTCATGTTGGACCGGGAAGGGGCCACCCCCCAAACTCTTCCCACAAAGTTGGGAGCATGAAATTGTCCAAAATGAGTTACCAATTTGTTCTTAAAAGGGTTACAGGAAAACAAAAATGTGAAAACAGATGGCGGGAAACCCAATATCCTGGAAAATCTGAACCGCTTTCTCCTCGGTTTCAAATACATCATTGCTTCTTTTCACATCGTCCAACAGGTTGGACCAGTTAAGCAATCTGATCGGTCTCAAATAGTGGTTTCTCCCAAATTTGCAGGCACGGAACAGGTGAAAGGTTTTCAGCCATCAATCCTAGACAGGCACACTAGATTACCAAAAGTATTGGGACGCCTGCCTTTACACACACTTTAATGGCATCCCAGTCTTAAGGCCCGTACACGATGCGACAGTCGTGCAAAAGCTTGTTGTATGATCATCCAACCTTTAGTATGTGCGATTACTACAGAAGTTGGATGAGCAGACTAGAAAGCTTTGGTTGTACGACCGTTGTATCGTGTGTACAGAGAAGTTGGTCCAACAAAGCTGTACTGTGCAAAACGTGCATGCTCAGAAGTCAGGAACTCCCGGAAGTGTTCGTTCTGGGAAACCTGCGTTCCAAATTCACAATTCACATTCCCCTGAACTTCCTCGTTATACGCTCGTAACACGTCACTACGTTCGGCTTGGTTGTACGATCGCTTAGGGCATGCCAGTACGCAAGATACATCAGCCAACATACAACTTTGGACGTCCGGTCGTACGACCGTCGCACCGTGTGTACGAGGCTTTAGTCTGTAGGGTTCAATATTGAGTTGGCCCACCCTTTGCAGCTATAACAGCTTCACCTTTTCTAGGAAGGCCGTCCACAAGGTTTAGGAGTGTCTATGGGAATGTTTGACCATTCTTCCAGAAGAGCATTTGTGAGGTCAGGCATTGATGTTGGAGGAGAAGGCCTGGCTCACAGTCTCCACTCTAATTCATCCCAAAGGTGCTCTATCGGGTTAAGGTCAGGACTCTGTGCAGGCCATTCAAGTTCCTCCACCCCAAACTCACTTATCCATGCATTTGTGGACCTTGCTATGGACCTCCCTGTCACTATTAGCCCAAAGCTATGTCTGGTGGTTGGGAGGGAGAAGGTATAATTAAGGCGCTGGATTCAATATGGAGTTGGCCCAGCTTCAACTCTTCTGGGAAGGCCGGCCACAAGGTTTAGGAGTGTCTATGGGAATGTTTGACCGTTCTTCCAGAAGAGCGTTGGTGTGGTCAGGCACTGATGTTGGATGAGAAGGCCTGTGTACACACACCCTCACAGTATTAAGAATTACAAGTGCAATATGGTTCACAATACACATTGGTTTGATAGATTTGTTTTCACTCATGTATTTATTTAGTAGATGGATACACTATTGCAGTAGCAATTTGTGGTTTTACAGAAATGCAATATATTAATAAATAGGAACACGTTGGTCACAGTGCTGATCTTTGCAGACCATTTCACACAACAAATGTATCGTTATGCTTCAGTTGTATCTTTTATGTATCGTTATGTTTCAGTTGTATTTGTATCTTTTATGTATCATTATGTTTCAGTTGTATTTGTATCTTTTATGTATCGTTATGTTTCAGTTGTATTTGTATCTTTTATGTATCATTATGCTTCAGTTGTATCTTATGTTTTCATTTGTAAATATTTTTGTTGCAAAACATTTTTTTGTCATACTATGACATATTCTGAGTGTATTGTTATCTCATAATGTGAATATTTTCAGGACTTACCTGAACCAACGCAGAGCGCAACAAAGATGAGTAGCCCTGTGGTGGACATCATTGTGAGTCAGGGATGAGTGTGTCCTCCTGGCTGCCCCATGCTCTTATATACTCATGTCTGTATATGGGTGGGGGTAAGGAGACGAAGGGCAGTTTCCATGAAAACTAACGAGCCGGCCACTCCCCATTCTTTGAAATCCAGAGGACACACTGAGAAATCGAATCTGCAATTTAAAGCAGAGTTTCACCCAAAAGTGGAACTTCCGCTTTAAGGGAAGGTGACCCCCCGACATGTCCAGGCCTGTACTGGCCATCGGGACTACTGGGAGTTTCCTGGTGGGCCGATGGCTCAGTGGGCCGTTTTTTTTGCAGAGTTCGGCTGGCAGCAGAGGGAGCGTGGCAACAAACCGCAGCGGCCGGCGGGGATTCGGGCAAGGTAGCCAGCGAGGAGGTCACTCACTGTGAAAGGGGCCTGATACTCACCCCTTCTCTCTCACTTCCACCTCTCTCACCATCTCATGATATACAATAATGGATGTGGGGCCTTTTGGTGGGCATGATTTTTTTTTTTGTAGGGGGGTGGGAGGCAGCATTTTATTCAATTAAAGTGGGCCGGTCTGAATTTTAGTCCCAGTCCAGCCCTGGACATGCCACAATTGGCATGTCATTTTTTTTTGGGGGGGGGGGACCGGTCCCAGGTCTACTTCCTCTCCTGGTGCCGTGGAGCCGGAAGGAAGTTCACCCCCCCACACAGCAATCTTCTGGTCCCAGAAGATACGCCGGCCATTCACAGAGCGCAGCACGACTCGCGTATGTGCTGTGCGCGCCCAGCTTTGAAGCCAAAGCCGGGCGCTCCAAAACCTGTGATGCCGGCACTGCAGAGGATAGAGTTGCCACCTCATCCCTTTAAACCCGAACACCTACTCATTACACAGGTTCTGTGGCTGATTAAGGTGGTAATTGAACTCACTTGGTGCCTCATCTGCATTAAATTAGCCTCAGAATCTGTGTAATTCATATGTGTTTGGGTTTAAAGGGATGAGGTGGCAACCCTAGTAGAGGAGGAGGGGGAGAAGAGCGAGCCCTCGGGCGGCCGCATCGCTGGAGCCAGGGCCGACTCTACCAGTAGGCGGCCGCCTAGGCCACTCTGCCACGTAGGGTGCCTGGCCGCTGTTGTCACTGGCTGCTCTGCATGATCACATCATCTCATCACAGATCAGAGCTGCGGCTGGACAGTATACCAGCCGCCCCCCCCCTCCAGGCCGCTTGTGTCAAAGCAGAGGAAGGTAGAGTGGGAGATCCGAGGTTGCCTAAGCACCCCCCCACAGTGTCAATGGTCTGGAAAAGAGAATGGAGAGCCACGGCCGGAAGCATTGCATGTCTCCACTAGCTCTCACCTGGCCAGCACCATAGCTGCACCCCCGCACCCACGTGGAGGTCGCTGTGCAGATTATCAGATCAGAGGCTGGACAGCACATCCCTGCCCCCCACAAGGGAGGCCGCGCTGCATCCTCCTCACAATGATGGCGTGTGGAGCAATTATAGGAACGATGCCCTGTGTCTCTCCTTCCGCTGGAGAGACACAGGACTGAGAGTTCTGGGGGTCTCTGCTGTAGTGGGAATTCCCCAGGTGTCCCATTAGTCTGCACTAAACAGTGCCACTCTCCCTGGTGACCTGCACTCCCCCATTTCCACTGCATGGTCAGCAGCAGATGGCTGGGAACTTTTATGGCCATGCCTCGCTCACGGAGAAGATGTTTCTGCTCTGCACAGTGCACACTGACATGTGCTGAGGAAGACCTGGCCCTAGAGTTGCCACCTCATCGCTTTAAAACCGAACACACATGAATTACTCAGGTTCTCTGGTTGATTAAGGTGGTAATTAAACTCACTTGGTACCTTATCTGCATTCAATTGGCCTCAGAACATCCTGTGTAATTCATATGTGTTCGGGTTTAAAGGGATGAGGTGGCAACCCTACCTGGCCCTAGGGGACCTTCAGTGCCAGAGCCAAAGCCCGGGATGTGGTGAGTGGAGGCAGGAGGCCAGCTATGAGTTAAAAAGTTGACTGTCACCTGCCAGCTGTTGTGGAACCAGAACTCCCAGCGTGCCCTGACAGCTTCTGCTGGACTTCTATCCTGTCCCTATATACTGTCTATATACTACCCAGCCTGTCCCTATATACTGTCTATATACTACCCAGCCTGTCCATATATACTGTCTATATACTACCCAGCCTGTCCCTATATACTGTCTATATACTTCCCAGCCTGTCCCTATATACTGTCTATATACTACCCAGCCTGTCCCTATATACTGTCTATATACTACCCAGCCTGTCCCTATATACTGTCTATATACTACCCAGCCTGTCCCTATATACTACCCAGCCTGTCCCTATATACTGTCTATATACTACCCAGCCTGTCCCTATATACTGTGATATATGTGAACAATTTGTGCTTTGTGTTCAAACAGCGCTTGCAATGCGTGATCTATTGTAATTTCCCCTATTGCATCCTCCTATTTCTATTGCATTCATTCATAAAATACTGCATACATTAAAAAACGATTGCTGCTGCTGTAGCCCAGTTGCTACAGCAGATCTTATTGTGTCTGGGTGAATAAATAAACTTATAGTGAATCCTCAATTCCAATATATATACAATTTCACATAAATGCAATAAATAAGTACTGTAGAAAATGTAAATAAAAATATAGAATAAAATAAATGATATATATATATATATAAAGTCCAAGTAAAAGTGCTGTGCTCTGTGCCAAACGATTTCTTATGTGCAAATCCAAGGTACAAAGTGACTGAGTGCTGATTCAATTCCAGTCTATCTCTGCTTTATCTCCTTATGCGTGGAACAATTCTTTATACTTTAAAGTGCTCGTGCTGCATTTCGGTGCTGAGTGATGATAAAAATAGCTCAGGGTATTGTGCCCTGTATATATAACTCCTTTGACTCTCCCACCGTACGGTGTGGAGAAGTCAGAACGCGCTTTAGGTCTACAATCCGACCTATGGATGTGGTTGTCCTCTCCTTTGTCACGCTCCCTTCCGCGGTCAGAATTCCATGTGTGGATAGAAAGAGGAATAACTCATCGCGTATCACTTGTTAAAAGGTTTATTGGCCAGAACTATTTCACAGTGCAAACATCAAAGGGCATACATTTGCAATTTACTGTGACTGCTCTAAGAGGTAATGCTCGCGCTCAGTGTTAGAGACACTTCCTGCTCGCACAC
>BLSH010113976.1:1526996-1540709 GCA_018402905.1 Glandirana rugosa | reverse complement strand
CCGCCGTCACCCCCTCGCGACGCGCTTAGCGGCATTTATTCGCCGCTAAGCGTAAAACCGGTGGTCCCCCGCGCGCGCGCGGCGGCCGCCGCGTGCGCGCGTGGGCGGCGTGAGGACTCCTCACACGGGCGCCGAGTCAGGGGTTAACCTGGGGGGGGTGGAGCTAGGGGTTAACTGTGTTCCCTGGGTGTGTTCTTACTGTGGGGGGGTTGGGCTAACATGGGCATGAGAGATCTAACTGATCCCAGTGACAGGGATCAGTAGATCTCTCATGCCCCACTGACAGGGCGGGGAACCGCCGTGTTTACATCGGCGGTTCCCCGTTCTTTGCCCTGTAGCCGCTCATCGCGGCTCGCCGGCGGACATCGGGTCCGCCTGAGCCGCGGGCACACTCCTCAGGAGTGCGGCGGGTGCGCGCGTGCGCCGCCGGCGGCGCGCGCGCGCCCCCTGGTGGCCAAAATGCGAATCGCCGCTTATTTACGGCGATTCGCGCAGCGCTCCCCCACTGCCGCCGTAAAAACACGGCGCGCGGTGGGGAACCGGTTAAAAAAAAGTATCGGTAATCGGTATCGGCGAGTACTTGAAAAAAAGTATCGGTACCTGCACTCAGTCTTAAAAAAGTGGTATCGGGACAACCCTAAGTTTGGTAAATCTGAAGACAAGTCTACAGGAAATCTAATAGTGTGTATGGAGTCTTAAGGCGATGCGAATTTCGGACGGGAATATTCGTTCAACATCCGATCGCCCAAAACTCTTACCATCAGTACGCTCCTTTCAACTGCCGATTTTGATTTTTTTCATCAGACAAAAGCTGGATGTGCAGGCTATAAAAAAAATAATTTGTACGGCAACTCAACGTCCGATTTTCGTATCATTAGTACCGTTTTCGCACAAAAAAAATCATATGATCGCGACTATGCATGCTCAGAAATAAAAAAATACATACAAAACTATTCAACGCTTCTGACGTTGAGTCTGGTCGTACGAAAATTTTCGTATTGTTAGTACGCTCTTCACTTTCGATATGAGACGAGCATCCAACAAAAGAAACGAACGTTCTGCCATCCGAAATTCGCATCGCGCGTACGAGGCTTTAGGGTCATTCGTTCTATCCGGTATGGAAGGACAGGCAGCGAGTTGTTGTAGAAACCGTCACCTCTCAGAACAATGGCGGTGACTCCTCCACTATCCAAAACCAGAGTGACATCAGATCAGCTGATGAGTGAAATTTTATGTCAGATGGTTTCAGGTGACACGAATAAAGGTCAAAATTTTGTAAAAAAAAAAAAATAAAAATTGTTTTTGATAAGTTCATGCAATTTTCTTGAGGTTAATGGGAATAAATGGGGGTGACAATTTTTTGACCAAAGTGCTGAAAAAAAATTAAAGGCGAAAGATGGAAATCTTTTTCTTATTTTTTTTTAATACTAAAAGTTTTATTAGAATTTTCAAAATAAAAAAATCCTCTTTTTTTTTAACTGAGTGAAATGATGAAGCTGGCCATATGCTGTGCAGAATGGAACAAGGTGGAATTTTCTGAGTGGGTGGCCCTGCCAGCTCTGTTCCGTGAATCGAAAGTCGATCGTTCTATCGTTTGTTGTTGGGGCTCCAATTCGCAACAGCAGGAGATTTTGACCTATGATGTGTAGGATGCAGCGCTTACAGGATGCACAGCAGCAAGGGGGATGAGAGCTTCAGGGTCCTAGGGAGCGTGGCAGAAGGAGGGTAGAGGAAGGTGGAATGGAGCCGCGGGGCAGCCTGCCCGTGGAGTAGAAGCAACTCTGTCAAGGTAGCAAAGGAGAGAAGCGGCGCCCCACTAAGTGCAGCATTTAGTATAAAAACACATTTTATTAAAATTACACTTGCAGGAATAAGGTGTACATTGGGCATCGAGATAATGTAGTCCTGGGATTCTCCTCCGGGATGTGCCCGGTGGTGGTGCAGGTCCCACAGTCCTGGTGTCCTGGCCGTGCCGGTGGTGTCCGGAACTTCAATGACTCAGGTGGGCTGGGGGCATCATAAGACCGGGATCCGGGTGGAGGAGAGAGGAGGTATGCAGCTGTCTAGGCGCGCGTTCGGAGCATCCGTGCTCCTTCGTCAGGCCTGATCCCGTTCTTATGATGCCCCCCCAGCCCACCTGAATCCTTGAAGTTCCGGACACCACCGGCACGGCCAGGACACCAGGACTGTGGGACCTGCACCACCACCAGGCACATCCCGGAGGAGAATCCCAGGACTACATTATCTCGATGCCCAATGTACACCTTATTCCTGGAAGTGTAATTTTAATAAAATGTGTTTTTATACTAAATGCTGCACTTAGTGGGGCGCCGCTCCTCTCCTTTGCTGTTTTGGAGATTTTGACCGGCTCTCTGTGGAGCCGGTTCACATATTTCCATAGCGGGGGCGATTTGCGATGTGCGTCTTTTGGGCCGTTTCAGGTCCGAATTCAGCCCAAAATCCGGGCTGAAATCGGACCTGAAACGGTGAACCAGGACACACCGGACCCCAGCTGGGAGACGCATGCGGCTCTTTTGTGAACCCAGCCTTTACGCATTAGAAAATATAAAAAAGAAGAAAGAATAGAAGCCACTGGTTATGGCCAGATGGAATTTTTCTTTGCATTTTTGATTTTTGTTGGAGGAGCCTGCTGAAGAACTTTCTACTGCACAGCGTCTATAGACAATCCGATGCAGCCGCCGTTCGGGTATTGAGAGCCAATGGCAGCTGTCAGAATACAATAGCCCACCATTTGTTCATTAGCACCATTTAACAATGTATGGTCAGCTTTATATGGTTGTATCAACCTTGCACTAGACCTATTAATTGCCACACATTTCCAGATGTTTCGTTATTTATTCTGTAGTTTGTTTCATTGTATCGGTCAGGGCCAGATTAACATAGGGGCTTTTGGAGCTGCAGCTCCAGGCCCCTACCTTAATATAGGCCCAGCCGCCCAAGAACTTCCCCCTGGGACTGCGGCGCTACCGCTGCCCACCACTGCTGTGAAAATTATTGGTTGCTTGGACCGCCTAGCATCCTAGCAACCAATCAAGTGCAAGCAAGAGGAGGAGGATGTAACTTCTTCAGCACCAGGCCCATGATGCTCTTAATCCAGCCTTGGTATTGGTGCTTGCTTCACCCGAAGGAAGATCTATGGATGAAGGATTTGAAACTGTTTATATGGTACATGCAAGCTCCAAAAGATGCCCTACGATAATCGCATGCGTCCAGACCAGGGTTTCTCAACTAGGGTTCCATGGATCCCTAGGGTTCCTCCAGAGGTTGCTAGGGGTTCCTTGAGCAATGAGCAACTTCTGCCCCTTTTATATAAGGTGCCATTGATCTTTCTAGCTATCAATAAAAGGGAAAGGCTTCCCAATGACCACAAGTGTGAGGAGCATTCTTCCCACCAACCATCACACTAATCTATCATGAGTTGTAGGTCTAGTAAGGGTTAGCAGGGGTTCCCCAAGACCAGAAAGTTATTTCGAGGGTTCCTTGGTGTTAATAAAGGTTGGAGAAAGGACAGTCCAGGCTATGCAAACAGTTTATTGGTTACAACATGAAGAATAATATATAATTCATATCATATATACACACACAAGCTTAACATCAAATCTCTGAGGGCCTCTAGGAGCCCAAAAGCCACCATTATATCAGGACATGGTGCAAACTTTACTTATTTTAACCAATTCAGCCCACGGAAGGAATTCACGGTTTAGGACCAGAGCACTTTTTGCGATTCGGCACTGCGTCGCTTTTAACTGACAATTGCGCGGTCGTGCGGCGTTGTACCCAAACAAAATTTGCATCCTTTTTTTCCCACAAATAGAGCTTTCTTTCGGTGGTATTTGGTCACCTCTGCGTCATTTCCGATCGCCGCTATAAATATAAAAAGAGCGACAATTTTGCAAAAAGAAAACAGTTTTTCTTACTTTTTTGCTAAAATACAAATCCAAAAAAAATATATAAAAAAAACTTTTTTTTTCTTCGCTTTTGGCCGATTTATATTTTTGGTTAAAATGGTAAAAAGAAATTTGCAATCGGCGTCTATTGATTGGTTTGCGCAAAAGTTGCCACACGGATGATGAAAATTCATTTCTGGGGTTTTTATTGTTTTTTAATTTTTTACTAGTAATGGCGGCGATCTGCGATTTTTAACGATATTGCAGCAGACATGTCGGACCATTTTGACACTTTTTTGGGACCATTGGCATTTATACAGCGATCAGTGCTATAAAAATGCACTGATTATTGTGTAAATGCCATTAACAATGAAGGGGTTACCCTGGAGGGGGCACTCTAAGGGTTAACTGTGTTCCCTCAGTGTGTTCTAACTGTATGGGGGCTGGGCTGGCAGGGGGAGGGGAGTGATCACGGCTCCCATATCCAGGAAGCCTGCGATCACAGCCCTTCCCCCTCTGTCAGAACGGAGATCTGTGTTTACATACACGGACTTCCATTCTTTTTACTGCGGGGGGAGCCATCGCGGGTAGTGGGCGGAGATCGAGACCGCCCTACCCGCTCGCTGGCCCCCTCGGGAGACAGTAAGCGTGCGAGTGCGCCTCCGGCGGCACGCATGCTCACAATGCTAGTTATCGCGCCCGCCGACGGCGGTTTGCGATAACGAGCCACTTTACCGCCGTCACGCTGCGGCGGGTGGTCGGCAAGTGGTTAAATATAAAAAGGTGCCCCCCAGGATGCTATGCCTATATAAAATGGTTCATTGGTTACAACAAAAAGAATATACAGTATACACAAGCTTTACTTCAGCTGTCTCAAGAGGGCCCCTAGGAACCCAAGGGCCACAGCCAGGATGGCGTAGGTGGATTTAATACTGGAAGCCCCACTGACGTTGCAGAGATTGGTGGTACAGCAGGACACGCTGGAGGAGAAAATAACGATATTGATTCCGGTTGCTGCGCAGGCGGATGTACAAGTCTTGGTGATGGTGGCACCAGAAAGACTACCTGTGGATGGAAGAAAGAGCGGCGTGACAATATGGACACTTTGCGACCCCCACATATTGGCCAATGATGACCCCTCTTCTTGTTTAGCCAATGCACACAACCTAGGGCACCGACATCAGCACTACTCTGCCTAAAGAAATCAATATAAAATAAGGAACTGGTGGCAACACCATGGGGTCTGGGCATCAAAAATCCGCTATTTGAATATGTCAGTCATTTGCACAGACTCCACAAGTCTCCTCTGTGATTTTCATAACAGGTTTATACTCGGATCATCAATGCCATCTAGTGGCTTAATGCAGTACTTTTCCTGATTGAGGTACTTAAAAAACAGTGCTGCATTGTTGCCACTAGATGGTGCTGGCTATCGCAGGAAATAAAGCTGTCTTCATTTTCTTAGGACTCATGTTGATGGGTAGGCAGCAAGCTGCTTCAAAACCACCATACTGATATCCACCAGCTTCCGGGTATCGTGCTGAGCAGCTGCCCTACTGCATTGTGAACGCAGGAAGTTAGCCGCTTGACATGGGTGCCTTTCAGAGAATGCTTTGCATTTTCTCAGTGGTTAGGACAGCGATGTCACAATATCCATAACCAATCTGAACCCTTTTGCCTTCATTGAAAAGATGCAAAGAGTTCTCTGAATGGCACCTGTGCCCAACCTCCTGTGTTCAGTAAGCAGGAGGGCAGCCGTCTGGCATGGGACCCCAGAAGCTATTGGTCATCACTAGACATGTGCAATTTGTTTTGTTCCAAATTCGTTTTTTAACTATTTTTTTTCGAAATTCGTTAATTCGGACGTATTTGAATTTCTGAATTTCAAATTTCCAAATTTTTGTTATTTCGAATTCGAAAATTCGGTAATTCGAAAATCCGAAATTTTGAAATTCGGAAAAGCTGAAAATTAGATCATTTGAAAATCTGAAATAATAACTAACTAATAACTTAACTATTATACTATTAGTTAGAGGCTGCGGATGGTACAAGAGGTCAGAGGCTGCGGAGATTAGAGGCCCCGGATGGTACAAGAGGTCAGAGACTGGGGAGGTCAGAGGCTGGGGGATGGGACAGGAGGTCAGAGGCTTCGGATGGTACAGGAGGTCAGAGGCTGCGGAGGACAGAGGCTGGGGAGATCAGAGGCCGCGGATGGTACAGGAGGTCAGAGGCTGGGGGATGGGACAGGAGGTCAGAGGCTGCAGATGGTACAGGAGGTCAGAGGCTGCGGAGGTCAGAGGCTGGGGGCTGGGACAGGAGGTCAGAGGCTGTGGAGGTCAGAGGTTAGGGGGTTGGGACAGGAGGTCAGAGGCTACGGATGGTACAGGAGGTCAGAGGCTTAGGGGGTTGGGACAGGAGGTCAGAGGCTACGGATGGTACAGGAGGTCAGAGGCTGCGGAGGTCAGAGGCTGGGGGTTGGGACAGGAGGTCAGAGGCTGTGGAGATCAGAGGCTGCGGATGGTACAGGAGGTCAGGCTGAGGTATGGTACAGGATGTCAGGGATCCAGACGAGCGATGCGATCGCGCACGCTTATGCGCACGCGCGCACGGATTCAAACGAAGATTTCCACAACCGTTCAGAGACGTGAACATGTACGCATGTGCAGGGATGTTGTCAGGACCCAGAATCCATCATAGCAGGAGGACTCTAGAACCCAGCATCTCGGTCAGCACATCACTTGGGCCTTTATAAGGAAGTCAGACCTTGGCTTTAGTGCTGTCTGATCTGCAGCTTGTCAGTACCGGTACCTGCTTGCCGTTATCTGCTACCTGATCCGTTACCTGATTGACCCGGCTTCTTTGGACCACCCTGTCTTCTCCTACCCTAACCCGGCTTGTTTTGGATCCTGCTAACCTCTGCCTGCCTGATACCCGTTGCCGAACCCAGCTTGCCACTGACCATCCCCCGCATACCGATTCTGCTGCTCCATTCATCTGTGATTGACCCGGCTTGTCTGACTATCCTCCTGCCTGCTTCTACAATCAGCTGTCTGCTGTCCTGTGCCCTGCATCCAGCTCCTGTGATTGCTGTCTGCTGCTGCTGTTCCTGTTTCCAGCTGTCTGCTGTCCTGTGTCCTGCATCCAGCTCCTGAGATCGCTGTCTGCTGCTGCTGTTCCTGTTTCCAGCTGTCTGCTGTCCTGTGTCCTGCATCCAGCTCCTGTGATCGCTGTCTGCTGCTGCTGTTCCTGTTTCCAGCTGTCTGCTGTCCTGTGTCCTGCATCCAGCTCCTGTGATCGCTGTCTGCTGCTGCTGTTCCTGTTTCCAGCTGTCTGCTGTCCTGTGTCCTGCATCCAGCTCCTGTGATCGCTGTCTGCTGTTCCTGTTTCCAGCTGTCTGCTGTCCTGTGTCCTGCATCCAGCTCCTTTGATCGCTGTCTGCTGCTGCTGTTCCTGTTTCCAGCTGTCTGCTGTCCTGTATCCTGCATCCAGCTCCTGAGATCGCTGTCTGCTGCTGCTGTTCCTGTTTCCAGCTGTCTGCTGTCCTGTGTCCTGCATCCAGCTCCTGTGATCGCTGTCTGCTGCTGCTGTTCCTGTTTCCAGCTGTCTGCTGTCCTGTGTCCTGCATCCAGCTCCTGTGATCACTGTCTGCTGCTGCTGTTCCTGTTTCCAGATGTCTGCTGTCCGGTATTACCAGCTCCACTCCAGCATCCAATCTCCAGCTGTTTGCCAGAGGCACTCCTACCTCGCTGTACTCACATGACCACTGTTCCCATTCCAGTGGGCTCTGAGTCAGAGCTGTATGAGAGGTCTCCTCCTACAAGAGACAGGCTCCAGTCTCTCAGGTACGTGGTTCATTACACAGGAGTTCAGGATAATACTGAATTATAGGTATTGGAATTTCCTTGAAAATATGGCTTTGTATTAACGTTCACTAACAGCCAAATTTGAAAGGAAATTCCAATAGCTATAGTGTAATAGTTATTTATTAGTTAGTTATTATTTCGGATTTTCTTTCTTATTTTAGAATTTCCGAATTTCAAGTTTCTGACTTTTCAAATTTTTGGATTTTTTGCTTCTGAATTTCCGAATATCGAATTTCGACATTTTCGAATTTCAAATTACTGAATTCCAAATTTTCAAATTTCTGAATTCCCGAACTTCTGAAAAAAAAAGAAAAAACGAACGGCAGGAAAACAAACACATTTTTCGGCACATGTCCAGTCATCACCGTAGTAGCACTGTCTACTACATTGATTTCCATCTTCCACATCTCATTTTCCCTCAATTCCATGGCGCATTGGTGCCACGAAAAAAAGAAACATCTCTCTTACTTTCAATATTATTTTGTGGTTCACCCTCCCAGATGGCGGGTGTGGGCATATTAGCGGGCCCTTTGGGGTTCCACTCTTATTGGAAGAAAGAGGGGTTTAACCCCTAGGCGCTGAGCACACGCAAATATGTGGCCTCTCGGCGGCCGGGCCTTGGCACTCATATTTGCCTGCATTGACGCCGAAAGAGCACAGTGACCGTCGGCTCGCGAGAAGTGTAAGAAGCGATCTGGAGTTTTCTGATCATGTGATCGCCATGACAGCCAATCACAAGCCCCGCCCTTCCTCCTGGAATGCCCTTAAAGGAGTTAGATTGTAAAGTCTTGTTTTTTGGGGTTTTTTTTTCAATAACAAAGCATGTTGTACATACCTGCTCTGTTGTCGTGGGTTTGCACAGGGCAGCTTGGATCCTCCTCTTCTTGGTTCTCCTGGCCTCTCCCTCCTGTCGAGTGCCCCTACAGCAAGCAGCTTGATATGGGGGCACCCGAGCCGAGCTGCAACTCCGTGTGTCCATTCAGACACGGAGCTGCCGTTCGGCCCCACCCCCGTCTCTCTCCTGATTGGCTAACTGACTTTGATTGACAGCAGTGGGAGCCACTGGTGCGGCTGTGTCTTAGCCAATCAGGAAAGAGAGTCCCGGACATCGCTGGATAGAAATGGGCTCGGGTAAGTATTAGGGGTGCTTATCTTAATGCATACAGTGAGAGGAAAAAGTATTTGCTCCCCTGCTGATTTTGTAGGTTTGCCCACTGACAAAGAAATGATCCGTCTGTAATTTTAATGGTCGGTTTGTTTTTCCAGCGAGAGACAGAATTACAACAAAAATATACAGAAAAAACGCATTTCAAAAATGTTATAAATTGTTTTGCATTTTAATGAGTGAAATAATTATTTGATCCCCTATCAATCAGCAAGATTTCTGGCTCCCAGGTGTCTTCTATACAGGTAACAAGCTGAGATTAGGAGTTCTCTCTCAAAGGGAGTGCTCCTAATTTCAGCTTGTTACCTGTATAAAAGACTCCTGTCCACAGAAGCAATCAATCAATCAGATTCCAATCTCTCCACCATGGCCAAGACCAAAGAGCTGTCCAAGGATGTCAGGGAGAAGATTGTAGATTTACACAAGGCTGGAATGGGGGCTACACGAGCATCGCCAAGCAGCTTGGTGAGGGTGACAACAGTTGGCGCGATTATTCGCAAATGGAAGAAACAAAAAATAACTGTCAGTCTCCCTCAGTCTGGAGCTCCATGCAAGGTCTCACCTCGTGGAGTATCAATGATCATGAGAACGGTGAGGAATCTCCCAGAACTACACGGGAGAATCTTGTCAATGATCTCAAGGCCATAGTCTTGACCATGGGACCATCGTCACCAAGAAAACAATTGGTAACACTACGCTGTGAAGGACTGAAATCCTGCAGCACCCACAAGGACCCCTGCTCAGGAAATCACATGTACAGCCCGTCTGAAGATTGCTAATGAACATCTGAATGATTCAGAGGAGAACTGGGTAAAAGTGCTGTGGTCCGATGAGACCAAGACCAAGCTCTTTGGCATCAACTCAACTCACCATGTTTGGAGGAGGAGGAGGAATGCTGGGTGTTTTTCTGCCAAGGGGACAGGACAGCTTCACCGCATCAAAGGGACGATGGACGGGGCCATGTGCCATCAAATCTTGGGTGAGAACCTCCTGCCCTCAGCCAGGGCATTGAAAATGGGTCATGGATGGGTATTCCAGCATGACAATGACCCAAAACATATGGCCAAGGCAACAAAGGAGTGGCTCAAGAAGAAGCACATTAAGGTCCTGGAGCGGCCTAGCCAGTCTCCAGACCTTAATCCCATAGGAAATATGTGGAGGGAGCTGAAGGTTCGAGTTAACAAACGTCAGCCTAGAAACCTTAATGTCTTGGAGGGGATCTGCAAAGAGGAATGGGACAAAATCCCTCCTGAGATGTCTGCAAACCTGGAGGCCAACAACAAGAAACGTCTGACCTCTGTGATCGCCAACAAGGGTTTTGCCACCAACTACTAAGTCATGTTTTGCGAAGGGGTCAAATATTTATTTCACTCATTAAAATGCAAATCACTATTGAAATACGACAAAATTTGCCTCCCATGACGTGCCACCATCCTATTTGTTAGAGAAAAAGCCTATTGTATCTATGGAGAGGCCCATATATGCAGAAAATGTGGACTTTGTAGGTGCACACGACACCAAAGATTGTATATAAAAAATACACAATTTTATTTGACAATACTTTAACCACTTGCCGGCCGCCAACCGCAGGTTGACGGCGACAAGGCGGCTCTATTAGGCAAATCACCGTCATATGACGGCGGCCGCCAGATCGTGCACTGTGAGCGCGCGCGCGCCACCGGAGGCACGCTCGCTGTGTCCGGGGGGGCCAGGGAGCGGGTAGGGCAGACTCGGTCTCTGCCAGCTACCCACGATGCCCCCCCCCAGTGAAAGAACAGAGATCCGTGCATGTAAACACGGATCTCCATTCTGTGAGAAGGAGAAGGGCTGTGATCACTCCCCTTCCCCTGCCAGTCAAACACCAATACAGTTAGAACACGCCCAGGGAACACAGTTAACCCTTAGAGCGCCCCCCAGGTTAACCCCTTCACTGCCAATGACATTTACACAGTAATCAGTGCATTTTTATAGCACTGATCGCTGTATAAATGCCAATGGTCCCAAAAAAGTGTCAAAATGGTCCGACACGGCCGCCGCAATATCGCAGTACCGCTAAAAATCGCAGATCACCGCCATTACTAGTAAAAAAATAAATAGAAACCCCAGAAATTAATTCTCATCGTCCGTAAACGCGGCAACTTTTGCGCAAACCAATCAATAAATGCCGATTGCGATTTTTTTTTATCACAAATATGAGGAAGAATATAAATCAGCCAAAACCGTTGAAAAAAAAATGTTTTTTTATATATTTTTTTTTTGGATTTGTATTTTAGCAAAAGGTAAGAAATTTGGGTTTTTTTGCAAAATGGTCGCTCTTCTTTTGTTTATAGCGGCAATCAGAAATGACGCAGCGATGATCAAATACCACCAAAAGAAAGCTCTATTTGTGGGAAAAAAGGACGCAAATTTCGTTTGGGTACAACGTCGCACGACCGTGCAATTGTCAGTTAAATCGACGCAGCGCCGAATCGCAAAAAGGGCTCTGGTCCTAAAGTGTGAAATCCTTCCGGGGCTGAAGTGGTTAAAAGCATATATAAGGGGTGTGATTCCTAAAACCAAATCATATTAAACATAATCCTAAAAGCATTGGTATAGGCCCTACGGGCGAAACGCGTCGACCTTTTTGACGAATGCAATTTAGTACAATGTTATTGGTACCAAGTATCACATTCTGCTCCTCTGGATTGTAGTCCTAGGCAAATGCTTTTAGGATTATGTTTTATATGATTTGGTTTTAGGAGTCACACCCCTTATACATGCTTTTTACGTATTGTCAATTAAAATTGTGTATTTTTTATATACAATCTTTGGTGTCGTGTGCACCTACAAAGTCCACATTTTCTGCATATATGGGCCTCTCCATAGATACAATAGGCTTTTTCACTTTTGAAATGCGTTTTTCTGGATATTTTTGTTGTTATTCTCTCACTGATAAAATAAACCGACCATTAAAATTATAGACTGATCATTTCTTTGTCAGTGGGCAAACCTTCAAAATCAGCAGGGGATCAAATACTTTTTTCCCTCACTGTAGAATGAATGAAGATAAAAAAAAAAACTTCTGCCTTTAGAACTCCTTTAGCCACTTCCACACCGCCTACCGTCTATTTACTGGGCGCGAATCGCCGTAAAAAGGGGGCGCCCACCATGCTCCTGAGGAATGTGCCCGTGGCTCGGGTGGACCCGATGTCCGCCGGCGAGCCGCGATGAGAGGCCACAGGCAAAGAATGGGGAACCGCCAATATAAACACGGCGGTTCCCCATTCTGACAGTGCGGCCATGGGAGATCTACTGATCCCTGTCACTGGGATCAGTCAGATCTCTCATGCCCATGGTAGCCCAACCCCGCCACAGTAAGAACACCCAGGGAACACAGTTACCCCCTAGATCTCCCCCCCAGGTTAACCCCTTCACTGCCAATGACATTTACACAGTAATCAGTGGACATTTACATTTCTGATCGCTGAATAAATGTCATTGGTCCCAAAAAAGTGTCAAAATATCCGACATCGCAATATCGCAGTCCCGATAAAAATCGCAGATTGCCATCATTATTAGTAAAAAATAAAAAAAATAATAAAAACCCCAGAAATTAATTCTCATCATCCGTAAACTCGGCCACTTTTGCGCAAACCAATCAATAAACGCCACTTGCATTTTTTTTTTTTTACCAATAGTATGAGGAAGAATATAAATCGGGCAAAACCGATGAAAAAAAATGTTTTTTTATATTTTTTTTTTTTTGGATTTGTATTTTAGCAAAAAGTAAGAAATTTGGGTTTTTTTTGCAAAATGGTCGCTCTTCTTTTGTTTATAGCGGCGATCAGAAATGACACAGAGGGGATCAAATACCACCAAAAGAAAGCTCTATTTGTGGGGAAAAAAGGACGCCAATTTTGTTTGGGTACAACGTCGCACGACCGCGCAATTTTCAGTTAAAGTGACGCAGCGCCGAATTGCAAAAAAGTGCTCTGGTCCTACAGTGGGAAATCCTTCCGGGGCTGAAGTGGTTAAACATAAATGACAGTAAAATTGTTAAATTTCAGTAAAAAATGTAAAACGTTTAAAAATGTAATTTTGATTTTTTAAAAATCCCTAAAATAGTTTTGAAGGGAATTTCAGTAACATTTTTAGATTGTAAATACAAACAGAAAAAATGCGGAGCTAAAATGACCAAGAAACAAAGTCCCAAGCGAATGCAATCCCCTAGTTTCAGGATCGGACTCGGTCACTTCTGATTGGTCTGTAATATTTATGGGACTTTATTTCTTTGTCATTTTAGCACAGCAATTTTTCTGTTTGTATTTATAATCTAAGAATGTTACTGAAATTCCTTTCAAAACTATTTTAGGGATTTTTAAAAAATCTAATTACATTTTTAAACGTTTGAAATTGTTTACTGAAATTTAACAATTTTACTGCCATGTTTGCTTAACCACTTCAGCCCCGGAAGGATTTCCCCCTTTAGGACCAGAGCTAAAGTTTGCAAATTTTTACATTAATCTAAAAAATTTTTAGGGATTTTATCAAAACTTTCCTTAAAGTCATTGTAAGAATCTAATATTTATGTTTGTCTTTTTAACGACACGATTTTACTGTTTCTTTATTTCAGGGTATTTATAATGTCTGGTTAGTCTTCACTGGCTCAGGCTAGGACTTTGATCCCCTAACGTAAGCGAACCCTGAAACAAAGAACCAGTAAAATCGAGGCGTAAAAAAGACAAACATAAATGTTAGATTTTTACAATGACTTTAAGGGAAGTTTTGATAAAATCCC
>BLSH010113976.1:1513842-1524331 GCA_018402905.1 Glandirana rugosa | reverse complement strand
CTTTTTTTTTACAAAAAAATATAAAAAAAAAAAACCTAAACATAAAATCGTTTTTCATTCTTTAAACCCCAAAAAACGTTTTAACAGCGAGAAGAAAACAAATATCGCCGCTAGTCTTTACTGCGTCGCCACTAGTTTATGGTAAATACAAATCCAAAAAAAAAAAATATAAAAAAACATTTTTTTTTCACCGGTTTTGGCCGATTTATATTCTTCCTCATATTTGTGATAAAAAAAATTGCAATCGGCGTTTATTGATTGGTTTGCGCAAAAGTGGTCGCGTTTACGGATGATGAGAATTCATTTTTGGGGTTTTTATTTATTTAATTTTTTTACTAGTAATGGCGGTGATCTGCGATTTTTAGCGGTACTGCGATATTGCGGCGGACATGTCGGAACATTTTGACACTTTTTTGGGACCATTGGCATTTATACAGCGATCAGTGCTATAAAAATGCCCTGATTACTGTGTAAATGCCATTGGCAGTGAAGGGGTTAACCTGCAGGGGGCGCTCTAAGGGTTAACTGTGTTCCCTGGGCGTGTTCTTACTGTATGGGGGACTGCCCTAGCTGGGGAAGGGAAGTGATCACAGCTTCCATGTAGAGGAAGGCGGTGTTCACAGCCCTTCCCCCTTCACAGAACGGAGGTCCCTGTTTACTTACATGGACCTCCGTTCTTTCACTCCGGGGGGGGGCATCGCGGGTGGCCGGCGGAGATCGACTCCGCCGCACCCGCTCCCTGGCCCTCCCCGAACACAGTGAGCGCGCGGGCGCGCCTCTGGTGGCGCGCACGCGCTCACTAGGCTCGATCCCGCAGCCTCGTCATATGACAGCGTTTTGCGGGAAAGAGCCACCTTGTTGCCGTCAAGTGCCGATCGGCAAGCGGTTAAATAATAAATAATACAATTATGAACACGACTTCCTAACATCCTCACCCCCAGCACCTCTATGCTCATCCTCTCTAAACTATTTTTTTTTCCCCCAGAATTTTGCAGTAAGGAGGAGCTGCCGGTTTGGACCAAATGTCAGCCACCCCATAGTTCTGAAGACTAGTGGGAGGAGATACAATTAGCGGTTTTACAACGGTTGGTTGGCTCCCCACTAGACATGTGCGCTGCCGAAAAATTTGTTCGTTTTCGTTTCGTTCGTTTTTTTTGGGGGGGGGGGGGTTCGCTTTTTTTGGGTGATTCATTATGATCGAAATTCGTAAATTCAAAAATTCGTAAATTCATAAATTCAAAAATCCTAAAATCTGGAAATTCGTAAATTCATAAATTCAAAAATCCTAAAATCTGGAAATTCGTAAATTCAAAAATCTTAAAATCTGGAAATTCGTAAATTCAAAAATTCAAAAATCCGGAAATTTGTAAATTCATAAATTCAAAAATCCTAAAATCTGGAAATTCGTAAATTCAAATATCTTAAAATCTGGAAATTCATAAACTCAAAAATCCTAAAATCTGTAAATTCATAAATTCAACAATCTTAAAATCTGGAAATTTTCGTAAATTCATAAATTCAAAGATCCTAAAATCTGGAAATTCGTAAATTCATAAATTCAAAAATCCTAAAATCTGGAAATTCATAAGTTCAAAAATCCTAAAATCTGGAAATTCATAAGTTCAAAAATCCTAAAATCTGGAAATTCATAAATTCAAAAATCCTAAAATCTGAAAATTCGTAAGTTCAAAAATCTTAAAATCCGTAAATTCGTAAATTCATAAATTCATAAATTCGAAAATCCGGAAATTCGAAAATATGAAAGAAAATCCGAAAATCCAAAAGGATTAACTAACTAATAATAACTATTAAATTATAGGTATTGGAATTTCCTTTCAAATTTGACTGATAGTGTACATAATGAATATTATTATTATAGAGGATTTATATAGCGCTGATAGTTTGCGCAGCGCTTTACAACATTTGGGCAGACAGTACAATTAAATTCAATTCAATACAGGAGGAATAAGGGGGCCCTGCTCATTAGAGCTTACAATCTAGGAGGGAGGGTCCAGTGATACGAGAGGGTAATAACTGTGGGGGAATATAAATTTATCCGAAATTACGAATTATCCAAAAAAACGAATGATGTAGCTAGACCAATGGGACGGAATGAATTCATAATAAAAAATGATAATAATAATTATAAAAAAGTTTTTATTATTATTATTATTATTATTATTGTTGTTATTTATTATTATTTATTCTTTACGTTCCACTCGTTTGGATACACAATTCGTTATTTCGGGCAATTTGTAACTTCGGATAAATTATTTTTCATTACGTTCACTAACAGCCAAATTTGAAAGGAAATTCCAATAACTATAATTTAATAGTTATTTATTAGTTAGTGATTATTTCAAATTTTCTTTCTTATTTTCGAATTTCCGACTTTTCAAATTTCGAATGACTGAATTCCGAATTTTCGAATTTTTGAAATTTTCGAATTTCCGAATTCCCGAACTTCTGAAAAAAAAAAAGAAAAACCAATAATTTAATAGTTAGTAATAGTTAAGTTATTATTTCAGATTTTCGAAACTTTAAACTTTCGGATTTTTCGTTCTTATTTTCGGATTTTCAGATTTTCGAATTGTTGAATTTTGAATCTTACGAATATTCGAATTTCCGAAATTTTTTTAGAAATTGTTAAACCAGTTATCGTTAATTCGGATGTTTCAGAATTAAAGAGGAAGTAAACCCTAATGGGTTTTTACTTCCTCTTTGTTTCTCCTGATTACCCTGCAATATAAAAGCATAATAGACTAGAATTCATTGCACGCTAGTCTATTATGAGACACTTACCTGCCATGGAAACCCGCGATGTCCCCGCTCCAGGAAGCGTCCATCTACGCCCCTCTTCCTTCCGGGGGTCATGTAATCCGGCTCTGCGATTTGCCGAAGCCGCGGGACGTCACGGCACGGAGGGCGTTTCTTCACTGCGCATCCGCCCAATGACGTGGGCACATCACAGTACACTGCATATTTCCTAAACTGTGCAGGTTTAGGAGATATGCAGGGCACCTACAGGTGAGCCTTATTATAGGCCTTATTCTAGGCTCACCTGTAGGTTAACCACTTCAGCCCCGGAAGGATTTGCCCCCTTCCTGACCAGAGCCCTTTTTGCGATTCGGCGCTGCGTCGCTTTAACTGAAGATTGCGCGGTCGTGCGACGTTGTACCCAAACGAAATTTGCGTCCTTTTTTTCCCACAAACAGAGCTTTCTTTTGGTGGTATTTGATCCCCTCTGCGTCATTTCTGATCGCCGCTATAAACAAAAGAAGAGCGACAATTTTGCAAAAAAAAACAAATTACTTACTTTTTGCTAAAATACAAATCCAAAAAAAAAAATATAAAAAAACATTTTTTTTTCATCGGTTTTGGCCGATTTATATTCTTCCTCATATTTGTGATAAGGAAAAATGCAATCGGCGTTTATTGATTGGTTTGCGCAAAAGTGGCCGCTTTTACGGACGATGAGAATTCATTTCTGGGATTTTTATTTTTTTTTTATTTTTTACTAGTAATGGCGGTGATCTGCGATTTTTAGCGGTACTGCGATATTGCACGCGCGCGCTCACTGTGCGCGATCTGGCAGCCGCCGTCGTATGACGGCGTTTTGCCTGGGAGAGCATTCTTGTCGCCGTCAACCTGTGGTTGACGGTCGGCAAGTGGTTAAAGTGGTTGTCAAGAATTTGTCGAAATGCGCTAAAAAAAAAAACTAATTTGGAACAAAACAAATATTTCCCTCTCCCACGTTTCTGTTATGCGCTCTTTAGGATGCTGGGTGCTGTAGCGATCCCCAGCTGGATACTGGAACCCATAAAAAGCGTAGATATTCGCCACCGCGCCAAGGATCATCAATTTCGGCCAAAATGTTTCTTATTCAAGAAAGATCACATCACAAAGCAGTGCAACGTTTCGGAGCCACGCAGGACCCCTTCATCAGGCACCGTTTGGACGAAAATGGCGATCCTTGGTGTGCTGGCGAATATCTATGTACAGCTGCCCACTCAGGTCTCATGGCAGAGAGCCAACAAATTCCCACCAACCAGTGACTCGTCAATACCCCGCCCATTCCGCTTTCGGGTGAAGGGTAACAAAGGGGCTCAGAAAGAAAAAAAATTGTGTGGGGTCCTCCTCAAAATTGGCATTGTCTGAAAATCCTTGCCCATCAGAAAAAAAAAAGGGACGGGGTCCCCCCAAATGTATACCAGCATACAGCCTGACCGGTCAGGAAAGGGAGCGTCCCACCATACCAGGCCACATGCCCTCAACATGGGGGGATGCTTTGGGGCAGGGGGTGGCTCTGCCCTTAGGCGCAAGGGCCTCTTTCCTACGACCCTGGGCTGGAGCTGTGGGGGTCTGAGAGTGGGGGGGGGGGGGGCTTATCAGAATCTGGAAACCACCTTTAACAGACATCGCATTATAGACACCCCCATGCTGGCAAATAGATTTTTCGTTAAGATGGTAACATGCTGTGTTGCCTACAAGGGGTATATTGTACTGCTATTTTGGGAATGCCCAGGTAGTAATAGCAGACAAACCCTCCCACTTTGCATTCCCTTTTAAAGAGTGCACTGGCATTCACATAGCCGTCATGAATAATCCCAGTAATGTGCATTTATTTCCTATGATCGCCAGCTCCATCTAGTGGCCATAATGCATTTTACACCCGATGTGAGGTATTTCAGGAAAATACTGCATTATAGCCACTAGATGGAGCCAACAATCATAGGAAATACACAAGGGGATCATTTGTGAATCCTGATTCATTCATGCAGCAAATTTCTTTTATAACTAGGCTTTTTTCAATAGTTTATGAAATTTCTCCTAAATGTGGAGCTATGACATGAGATGTGGTACAGCACCTTGAAAAAGTATTCATACCCCTTGAAACCCCCCACATTTTCTCATGTTGCAACCAAAAACGTAAATGTATTTTATTGGGATTTTATGTGATAGACCGACACAAAGTGGTGCATAATTGTGAAGTGGAAGGAAAATGATAAATGATACAAATAAATCTGTGAAAAGTGTGGGGGAGGGGCATTTGTATGGCGCCCCTTTACACCGATGCCCCTAACTAAAATCTAGCAAGAGAGGAACCCCCCTCAAAGGGGTACGGGACGTTAAATGAAGCAGAGGCCTAGGGTTCCCTGAAAACGTGAAAAATTGAAAAGGGGTGGGGCTTTAAATGAGGCACGCAACCATTTATATGTATAATATATAATCCATATTTTATTGTATAAATCAGAGTAAACGAGAATAAATATTGATAATAGGTGTCAGATATAGCAGACAAAAGACAGCAGCATGATTAGACAGTAACATCAAATACCAGCACATCATAATGATAAGACCACGTATAACAATCATTCTTATGGGGTTTGCCCAGTTCCCCGATCCGTCTGAAATGGCTTGAGGGCGCCCCGTGTAAAAGTAGTCCTAGGATTAGATTAACCAGTTCCACACTGCCTACCGTCTATTTACGGCGGCAGTGTGGACGCTGGCCGCGAATCGCCGTAAAAAGGCGTCGATCTGTGAATGGCCGCTAGGGGGCGCGCACACGCCACACTCCTGAGGAGTGTGCCCGTGGCTCGGGCGGACCCGATGTCCGCCGGCGAGCCGCGATGAGCAGCCACAGGCAAAAAGCGGGGAACCGCTGATGTAAACACGGCGGTTCCCCGCTCTGTTAGTGGGGGGCATGGGAGATCTACTGATTCCTGTCACTGGGATCAGTTAGATCTCTCATGCCCATGGTAGCCCAACCCCCCCCACACAGTTAGAACACGCCTAGAGGAGTGTGCCCGTGGCTCGGGCAGACCCGATGTCCGCCGGCGAGCCGCGATGAGCGGCCACAGGCAAAGAGCGGGGAGCCGCTGATGTAAACACGGCGGTTCCCCGCTCTGTTATTGCGGGCATGGGAGATCTACTGATCCCCGTCACTGGGATCAGTTAGATCTCTCATGCCCATGCTAGCCCAACCCTCCCCACAGTTAGAACACGACTAGGGAACACAGTTAACCCCTAGGTCTCCCCCTGCAGGTTAACCCCTTCACTGCCAATGACATTTATTCAGTAGTCAGTGGACATTTAAATTTCTGATCGCTGAATAAATGTCATTGGTCCCAAAAAAGTGTCAAAAATGGTCCGACATGTCCGCTGCAATATCGCAGTACCACTAAAAAAAATCGCAGATTGCCGCCATTACTAGTAAAAAAATAATAATAAAAACCCCAGAAATGAATTCTCACCATCCGTAAACGCGGCCATTTTTGTGCAAACCAATCAATAAACACCGATTGCGAATTTTTTTTTTATCACAAATATGAGGAAGAATATAAATCGGCCAAAACCGGTGACAAAAAAAATGTTTTTTTTTTTTTTTTTTGGGGATTTAAATTTTAGCAAAAAGTAAGAAATTTCGGTTTTTTTGCAAAATTATCGCTCTTCTTTTGTTTATAGCGGCGATCAGAAATGACGCAGAGGGGATCAAATACCACCAAAAGAAAGCTCTATTTGTGGGGAAAAAAGGACGCCAATTTCGTTTGGGTACAGCGTCTCACGACCGCGCAATTGTCAGATAAAGCCACGCAGTGCCGAATCGCAAAAAGTGCTCTGGTCCTAACCTGGGAAATTCTTCCGGGGCTGAAGTGGTTAAGGAATACTAGGGTAGGATATGATAAGCAGTTGTTGGCTCTACGCGTTTCGTGATTGACCATCACTAATCAGGAGCAAGGTTATATTTCATCGAAAAAAGATGTTGAAAGAATCAGGTATTGTCTCATGTGTATTGTGGGAGCCATATATGGAAACCCACATATGTTGCTTACCATGTTAGCGTACTGATGGTGCCACTGCAGGGCACACATATCGCCTGTAGCCGACCGGGTCGGGGGCTGAGACAAGAGAAGTGGCAGCGGCACCCAGCCCAGCACGGAAAGGGAACAGCTCCAGCATGGTGGGCCTGTGAAAAGTGATCCATAAGGAGATGAATGTGCATGTGCGAAACTTGCAAATATGAAGGTGAATGGAAGTGTGTGTATGTGGATGGTGAGTGAGTAGGAGATGGTGTGGGAGTGAAAAAAAAAAAAAGTGGGGATGGAAAAAGAATGGGAATGATAGGAAAATCAGGAAGGGGAAGGAAGATAAGGAAAAGAAAGTGAAGGGAGGATGTAGATGAACACAGGCCTGGTCGGCTACAGGCGAAACGCGTGCCCCGCAGTTGCACCGTCAGTACGCTAACATGGTAAGCAACATAGTAACCTATGTGAGTTTCCATATCTGGCTCCCACAATACACATGAGACAATGCCTGATTCTTTCAACATCTTTTGTAGATGAAATATAACCTTGCTCCTGATAAGTGATGGCCATTCACGAAACGCGTAGAGCCAACAACTGCTTATCATATCCTACTCTAGTATTCTTTAATCTACTCCTAGGACTACCTTTACACGAGGCACCATCAAGCCATGGAATATACAGAACTTCTGTGCACATTTTACTGTACATATATTCATTTTAGATACCCATAAGAATGATTGTTATACGTGGTCTTATCATTATGATGTACAATCGTGCTGATATTTGATATGTTACTGTCTAATCATGCTGCTGTCTTTTGTCTGCTATATCTGACACCTATTATCAATATTTATACTCGTTTAGTCTGATTTACACAATAAAATATGGATTATATATTATACATATTAATGGTTGCGTGCCTCATTTAAAGTCCCACCCCTTTTCAAATTTTAACTAAAATCTAGCGGAACCAATTGCCTTCAGAAGTCACTTAATTAGTAAATAGAGTCCAACTGTGTGTAATTTAATCTCAGTATAAATACAGCTGTTCCGTGAAGCCCTCAGAGGTTTGTTAGAGAACCTTGGTGAACAAACAGCATCATGAAGGTCAAGGAACACACCAGACAGGTCAGGGATAAAGATGTGGAGAAGTATAAAGCAGGGTTAGGTTATAAAAAAAATAGCCCAAGCTTTGAACATCTCATGGAGCGCTGTTCAATCCACCATCGAAAAATGGAAAGAGTGGCACAACTGCAAACCTACCAAGACATGGCCGTCCTAAACTGATCGGCCGGGCAAGGAGAGCATTCATCAGAGAAGCAGCCAAGAGGTCCATGGTAACTCTGGAGGAGCTGCAGAGATCCACAGCTCAGGTGGGAGAATCTGTCCACAGGACAACTATTAGTCGTGCTCTCCACAAATCTGCCCTTTATGGAAGATTGGCAAGAAGAAAGCCATTGTTGAAAGAAATCCATAAGAAGTCTAATTTGCAGTTTGTGAGAAGCCATGTGGGGGACACAGCAAACATGTGGAAGAAGGTGCTCTGGTCAAAGGAGACCAACGTTGAACTTTTTGGCCTCAAAAATGCTATGTGTGGCGGAAAACTAACACTGCACATCACCCTGAACACACCATCCCCACCGTGAAACATGGTGGTGGCAGCATCATGTTGTGGGGATGATTTTCTTCAGCAGGGACGGGGAAGCTGGTCAGAGTTGATGGGAAGATGGATGGAGCCAAATACAGGGCAATCTTAGAAGAAAACCTTTTAGA
Organism: Glandirana rugosa; assembly: GCA_018402905.1. Lineage (NCBI taxonomy): Eukaryota > Metazoa > Chordata > Amphibia > Anura > Ranidae > Glandirana > Glandirana rugosa. The sequence goes on along the minus strand of BLSH010113976.1, from coordinate 1,515,752 downwards.
GTCTGCAAAAGACTTGAGACCGGGGCAGAGGTTCACCTTCCAGCAGGACAACGACCCTAAACATACAGAGCAGGAGGGAATTAGTTTGGGGGTCCTAAATAAAAAGGAAAGTGAGTTCATGGTTCCCTTGGCCCCCAAATTACCGATCATTTATTGTGTGCCGAAGATTCACAAAAATCTTGAGGTACCTCCAGGTCGGCCCATCAATAGTGGGATAGACTCGGTCACCTCACGAGTGGGTAAATACATTGATTATTTCCTACAAGCACTGGTGGTGGGCACACCTTCGTACTTATGGCACACCAAACATGTTATCAACCTGATAAATGACATCAAATGGAAACCCGGGTACCTCCTAGTCACAGCAGATGTGGCCTCATTATACACGGCCATCTCCCATGATTTGGGACGCCGTGGAATATTTCCTGACTCCGAAATCAGAGCTACCCAGCATACAGAAACAGTTTATTTTGGATCTTTTTCAGTACGCCATGTCACACAACTACTTCTGGTGCCAAGACTCCTTCTACCTCCAAAAGAAGGGAGTAGCCATGGGGGCCAAGTTTGCCCCTAGCATGGTGAACTTGTTCATGGTGAAATGGGAGGAGGATGTAATATGGAACAACCAAAGGCCAGAACTAGTTGTGTGGCAGCGTTTTATAGATGACATTTTGTTCATCTGGGAGGGGAGTGAGGATTCAGATATTACCTTCCTTAGTAATCTCAATGCCAACAACAGGGGCATAGCATTGAGTCATGAAATTAGTGCCACATCCATTCATTTTTTGGACCTATTCATTAAGGTTATTGGTAACCATCTTGTCACAAGTACTTTCTTCAAGAGTACGGACAGGAATAGTTACATACCGGTAGATTCTTGTCACCACCCTTCATGGTTGGCACCAGTCCCTAAGGGGCATTTCCTACATCTCAGGAGGAACTGCACTCATATGACCGACTTCCTCAACGAGGCTAAAATACTGAAAACGCGGTTTATAGAGAAAGGTTACAGTAAACCAGTTATTAATGACTTCATCAAAGAGGTGGGGGAGAGTGACTGAAAGCCTAATTGAGGACAGGACTGCCAGAAGGGGTCCTGATAAGGACATCAGTCTATCAGTCTTTACCACCTTTTCCTGCCAACACTCAGGGGTAAAAAGGATATTAACCAAACACTGGCCGGTTCTTAAGGGAGACCGGGTCTCGGGCCCACTACTCCCAGAACGACCAGGGGTCATTTTTAGGAGTGCAGGCAGCCTCGGGAACAAAATAGCACCGAATGTGCCAGACCCCCCCCCCCCCCTTAAAACCACATTTTTTTTGCGGAGATGAATGGACTAGTGGCTGGGTATAACTAATGGTCAAATGTACTTACGTCCTTGTTCACTTATAGTATTTAGTAAACAATAAATGTTTTGTTAATTATAGGGTAAGCTACAAATTAGGGTTACCCCTTACAAGAATTTTCTATATTGGTCGAACAAAGTCGGACACTCTCCGAGAAAAAATCGTAAGCGAGAGGAGGTCACCCCCCTGTTTAAAGAGATTCCGTTTCTTGACACACGGACTACCTAGGGACAATACAAAAACCAGTATCGCAAATCTATGTGACGCTGGCACCTTTGGAAAAAACTACAATCTTTATACAAGGGGGTTAGACTGGCGGTTCCTAGCACACCAGGATGGGTGTATTAGCTCGGGTGTTCCCGTAAAATACTCCTTCTGGTGTACGGTTCACCATGTCCATTACGTACTAACTTAAACTATGTTAGATGGGCAGACCCTTCTCCATTTTTTTGGAGGTGACAAGATGGAGAATTACATAACTAAAGTATACGAAATATAGAAAATGTTTTTATTATGGGTAAGTAGAGGCGTTTTTTTTACACCAAAATTCCCCCCCCCCCCCC
>BLSH010113976.1:1503702-1513832 GCA_018402905.1 Glandirana rugosa | reverse complement strand
TGTGCCAGACCCCCCCCCCCCCCCCTTAAAACCACATTTTTTTGCGGAGATGAATGGGTATTATTTTTGTAAAAAATGTAGAGCATGTGAAATCAATACATTAAGAGGTAGAACAGTGCAGTTTTTTTACCTCTTCCCAGACGGGTAGATTGTATCAAATCCAATCATGCATTACCTGTACCACTTGGCATGTGGTCTACCTCATAAAATGCCCTTGTGGGCTTGATTATTTGGGTAGGACCACACGATCCTTGGCGGTCAGATTGGGGGAACATATTTCTAACATCAAAAAAGGTTTCCGGTTACAATATTTTCCAATGTGATATGAAGTATCCAGTCATTTTAGTTTTTATTTAAATATATCTATATGTATTTAATTATTCCCTTTTAACAAATTGTAACTCCATCTCCAAACACTAGGTGGCTAGAAGGAGCTGTGGGTACTTATCACAGATGTGACTAATGCAATATGGCAGCCACTGTTTAGGGGTGCATCATATATAGAATTGAATTTAGGTAATTTACGTTCAAGGCCACTAGATGGGGCTATATTTATCAAATATATAGGTCCTTGTAACATTCACTACCGCCATTGAATTGGTGGTTATAGAGATAACTTGGACCTCATATACATTTTTATACCATGATACTGCATACTAATGGCGCCTACACAGAGGTGAATGTAGACCAGGGATAAGCAATTAGCGGACCTCCAGCTGTTGCAAAAAAAAAAGTCCCATCATGCCTCTGCCTCTGGGTGTCATGCTTGTGGCTGTCAGAGTCTTGCTATGCCTCATGGGACTTGTAGATCTGCAACATCTGCAGGTCCGCTAATTGCATATCCCTGATGGAGACTGTTACTACAGTTGAAATGCTTCTTATAATCAGATTCAAATGATACCAAATGGTGATTGGCCTTCCCAGGTTGATTACCGATATATTTAAGAGCATGGTACGAGCGTGTGGGCTTGCCCCTGATGACGTCATTTGTGACGAAACCGGCAGGGCGGAATGCACACACGAGAACCACGCTACTGAGCATGTGCGGCTGATTTCAGCCATTGCGATTCCTGGCAGATGGCCATTACATAAGGGATTCAAACTTTTTACATGTGAGTGAAACTTTTAACTAAATAAAAGCTATTGATCTTATGGGATTACGCTATGAGAGCTTTTTTATATTCTTGCATGACCTGCTGTTATACAAGGAACTTGGTGGTGATTGGAGCCCGGATTGGCCCAAGAGGCAGGGCTGTCTTAATGCATGGGCACCCTTGGGCAGTGCCCAGGGGCCCCAGGTACATGGGGGTCCCATGATAATCTTGCATTAAATCAAACTGGCCAACTGTCCCAGATTTACCAGGACAGTCACGATTTGGGGCCCCAGTACATTACTTTGCCCAGGAGCCCATGATGCTATTAAGACGGCCCTGCCAAGAGGGACGGATGATATATCCAGGCGACATATGTAAACAAAGCGTGTCAGACCACTCTTACACAGGGGGTCACACGCTATGCGGTGTGTGCACAGTGGTGATCACAAATTTAATTCCTCAGCACGGCTGGTGGGACTTGTTTTGAAGAGATCTCTGACCTATCCTATACTGCTGTTCTATGGACATTGCTTGCTGGAGGGATCTGTTTGATTTATTTTGAAAAAGATCTCTGGTCTGCACTACACCACTACTCTATGGACGTTTGATTATTGTTTGATTCTTAATAGCGCTGCATATATCATTTTGGATCATCTTATGTGTTGTGTATGAACATTATCCATAGCCGCTTTTAACCCTATATTGAACAGTTCTTGTTGCGCAGATTGTTTTAGATTTTAGACCCTAAAAATCCAGCCAGAGCTACAATGGAATGGTTTAGATCAAAGCACATTCATGTGTTAGAATGGCCCAGTCACAGTCAAGACCTAAGTCCCATTGAGAATCTGTGGCAAGACTTGAAAATTGCTGTTAGGGATGCTCTCCATCCAATCTGACAGAGCTTGGGGTATTCTGCAAAGAAGAATGGGCAGAAATGTCCTCTCTAGATGGGCAAAGCTGGCAGAGACTTCCCCAAAAAGACTTGCAGCTGGAATTGAAGGGAAAGGCGGTTCTACAAAGTATTGACTCCGGGGGGCGCCATACAAATGTCCCCCACACTTTTCACAGATTTATTTGTAAAAAAGTTTGAAAACCATTTATCATTTTCCTTCCACTTCACAATTATGAGCCACTTTGTGTCGGTCTATCACATAAAATCCCAATAAAATACATTTACATTTTTGGTTATAACATGACAGAATAAGGAAAATTTCAAGGGGTATGAATACTTTTTCAAGGCACTGTAGATTAGTAGACATAGGACATCCCCAGACTGGGTCCAGTCATTATCTTACCGAGTCCTCCAGCGACGACGGTGGTCATACAGTTGGTGTCGGTGGCGGAGCAGTTAGTTGGAGTCATGCAGTTTGTGTTGCTGCTCTGGGAGTTGCAGGTGTAACATTGCAGCGATAAAGCTGTAAAAGAAACACAGCATATTCGATGTTCAGATTGTATATTCTCAGCTTCACTGAGCTCTGCCAAGCACCAGTAACATCTTCTTTGTTCTACGGACAGGAGATGGTGAACCTCCATCCCCAGACACCAGTTCCAGACAGTGGGGATTTATTAGACTTTTCTGCAGAGGAGGAACAACCCGGTGAGCCACCAGCAGAAGAGCTGGCTTTAGAGGATGGCACTGTTGACCTCCGCGTACAACAATCAGGGGCCCTAAAGGATTTGTGCAAGGCCAATGACTTTTCAGTTTGCTTCTCAGTGGAACATCTTTCAGCTGGGCAGATCACTACTGTCCTCTGCCCACAACTGCAGCTTGAGCGGGTGTCGGTGGATAGGACTGTGGTCTCCACTGACAGCAACCCAGCAGAGTCGCTGGCAACAGGGCAGAATGCTGCTGGCCTCTGCCCTCAACTAACAAGATGGAGGTCCTGTGAAAGTGGATGAGACTTCGGTCTCCACTGACACAACCCCAGGAAATGGTCCAGCACTAGGGTTGCCACCTCATCCCTTTAAACCCGAACACATATGGATTGCACAGGTTCTGAGGCTAATTTAATTTAGATGAGGCACTAAATGAGTTTAATTACCACCTTAATCAGCCACAGAACAACCTGTGTAATTCATATGTGTTCGGGTTTAAAGGGATGAGGTGGCAGCCCTATCCAGCACTGAGACAGGAGGATGTCAGCCATGTTTTGCCAGCACTGTGGGATTGTCATCTAGTAAACCTGCATGGGACTTTAGACTCCACCTGTCTTCTCCAGGGATCCTGTGCAGTTGGCCCAGATGCCCAACAGCATGACAGAGTGAGCCCGGCCACCCTGTCTTCTGAAAGGACTCCAGGGAGAAGGGCAAGTCCACACTTCTCTCCAGCAGCGACTATGTTCTCCGAGAGGCAGAGGTTGGCTCGGTGAGTAATGCTCTGTTTGGGACAAGGTGTTTGGGGTACTGTGTGGGTATAGACATTGCAGGACTGGCACTACTGACTAACTTCGGAGTCAGCCCGTCTGGGGTCTCCTCCTGTGGTAGTCCCCTGCCAATAGGGGAGATGTGTGACAAGAGTCAGGTTACTTCAGAGAGGTTGGGAGCCTTCTTGTCCAGCTCCCTGGAGCCCTCTTATGTGTAAGTCACCCTGTGTCTATTAGGGGCACAGGGGGACCGAGGACCCCAGTCTGATCTGCGTTGGTCAGATTCATCACACAACCACACCAGATTCAGCCTTCCCTTTTACCACTGTTGTCCTGTGGTTCTTGCCGAAGGAGTGGGGGGGGCTCTCCCACTGGGGACATTGATATTCATGAACAGTGTCCCGCAGGAAAGTATGAAGGTGGATGATTTCCCCTTTGGGACTGCTGGAGTATTGTATATTGTATATATATTGTATATTGTATCATATGCGTTGTTGATGTTTTACTGGATTGTTTGAGGTGTGGTCGTGTCCCATTGTGCTATTGTGTTTGTCTGCCTTGGGAGCAAGGTATTATAGGATGTGCGGGTGTGTGAGTATTAACTGTGAGAAGGGGGGGGGTTTCTTTAGCAGCCCCTCCCTAAGGACAATCTACTGTTGAAATGTTTGAACACCTGTGTGTCTCTTGTTACCCCACCCTAAATAATTATGGAATTGGAGAGGGGGTTGTCCCTTGAGTGGATACCTGTGTGTACCTTTGTTTCAATAAACAGTTTGATATTTTAACCACTTGACGACCAAGGGCGTACATATAGGTCTTGGGTTTGAGTGGTGATATCTGAATGGTGCCTACAGCTGCGATCCTGAAGAAGATAAAAGTGGTCTTAGCGGCGGATTCACAGCGAGGTCCCTTTTATCAGCGGCGGGAGAGGTGGCCCCCCGCCGCTTTCCCGTCATCGGACCCGCCGTCAACGGCGGAGATGATTTGATCCGTCCCCCTCAGTGTCCGTGAGCCGCTCACTCGGCTCCATAACATGGCGGGTGGAAATGACGTCAGAAGTCATCTCCGCCCAACGTTCTTAAAGGTCTTTTGGGCTGTCATTTTTTTAACATTTTTTTTTTTTTTGCATTTTAGTGTAAATCTGAGATGTGAGGACTTTTTGACCCCGGATCTCATATTTAACCACTGGAGATCCGCGCTATAGACGAAAGACGTCTACAACGTGGATCTGAATATCCGGGTGGACGTCCATGGACGTCCGCCCCTTTACACGCCCCCTGCGCACTCTGACAGGCGGCGGCGGCGCGCGCGCGCGGCCGCCACCCGCTGCGTGGGGTGCCCGCGGGTCGGGCGGACTCGATGTCCGCTCCTGACCCGCGATCGCCGGCAAAGCTGTAGAACGGGGAACCGCCAATGTAAACACGGCGGTTCCCCGTTCTGTGACAGGGGGACAAGCAGATCTACCGATCCCTGTCACTGGGATCAGTTAGATCTGTTATGTCCCGGCCAACCCCGCCCCCCCCCCACAGTTAGAACACCCAGGGAACATTGTTAACCCCTTCACTGCCCCCTGCAGGTTAACCCCTTGACTGCCAATGACATTTATACAGTAATCAGAGGACATTTAAATTTCTGATCGCTGTATAAATGTCATTGGTCCCAAAAATGTGTCAAAAATGTCCGACATGTCCGCCCCAATATCACAGTCCCGATAAAAATCGCAGATCGCCGCCATTACTAGTAAAAAAAAAAAAAAATTAAAAACGTCATAAATCAATGTCCATAGTTTGTAGACGCGATAACTTTTGCGCAAACCAATCAATAAACGCCGATTGCGATTTTTTTTACCAAAAATATGTAGAAGAATATATATCGGCCAAACCCAATGAATAATTTTTTTTTTTTTTTTTTGGATATTTATTAGAGCAAAAAGTAAAAAATATTGTTCTTTTTTCAAAATTGTCGCTCTTGGTTTTGTTTATAGCGCAAAAAATAAAAACCGCAGAGGTGATCAAATACCACCAAAAGAAAGCTCCATTTATGGGGAAAAAAGGACATCAATTTTATTTGGGTACAACGTCGCACGACCGTGCAATTGTCATTCAAAATGCGACAGCGCTGAAACCTGAAAATTGGTCTGGGCAGGAGGGGGGTTTAAGTGCCCAGTAAGGAAGTGGTTAAGAGGACCTGTCATGCTTTTTTCTATTACAAGGAATGTTTACATTTCTTGTAATAGCAATAAAAATGATCAATTTTTTTTTTTAAAAAAAGGACAGTGTAAAAATAAAAAGTAAAAAGCAAAATAAATAATTAAAAAAAAAAATGTAAAGCGCCCCGTCCCCGCGAGCTCGCGCACAGAAGGGAACGCATACGTAAGTCCCGCCCACATATGAAAACGGTGTTCAAACCACACATGTGACGTATCGCCGCGATCGTTAGAGCGAGAGAAATAATTCTAATGCTAGACCTCCTCTGTAATGCAAAACTGCTAACCTGTAGAATTTTTTAAACGTCGCCAATGGAGATTTTTAAGTTGCAAAGTTTGTCGCCGCTCCGCGAGCGGACGCAATTTTGAAGCATGACATCTTGGGTATCATTTTACTCGGCGTAACATTATCTTTCACAATATGTAAAAAAAAATGGCCTAACTTTACTGTTTTCTTATTTTTTAACTAAAAAAACTGAATTTATTTTTTAAAAAAAGCACTCTTGGAAGACCGCTGCGCAAATACGGTGTGACATAAAGTTTTGCAATGACAGCCATTCTATTCTATAGGGCAGGGATATGCAATTAGCGGACCTCCAGCTATTGCAATACTACAAGTCCCATCATGCCTCTGCCTCTGGGTGTCATGCTTGTGGCTGTCAGAGTCTTGCTATGCCTCATGGGACTTGTAGTTCTGCAACATCTGGAGGTCCGCTAATTGCATATCCCTGCTCTAGGGTGTTATAAAAAAAACAATATGTAATGTTTGGGGGTTCTAAGTAATTTTACAGCAAAAAAACATGTTTTTAACTCGTAAACACCGAACCCAAAAAAACAGGCTCCGTTGGTAAGTGGTTAATCTACACTGATTGCTTCGACAAAGTGGATGGGTTGAGGGACCTTGGATCGGCTGGTTCTGGACAAAGGAAGCATATACGGCGGACATACTATTGTAGAGAACGGAGGTCCGTGACAGATACATGCTCCATATATTTCTCCCAATGGCAGTAATCATTGAATTCTGTGTGTAGAACACATTTCAGCCTCAGTCTGCTCACCAACCACCTCTCTATAGATACCCATAGACATTCCTCTTTATTGGCCTGTATTGGGTGAGAATTGCGTAGCGCCCTCTGCTTTGGGTAGGTGCTTAGTGGGAGAGTTTTGCATAGGTGAGGCAAATTTAGTTAGGCCTGTTTTGATTCTGGGCTGGGAGTGGCTCAGAGTAGGGCTGGGTGATTCACAGGTGGTGTCATCAGGACCTCCCACTTCTTTCCAGAAGGTTCTGGTGTTTTCGGGAAAAAGAGGTGGGAGGGGAGGTGTAGTCACCTGGGGTAATCTGGGGAGTCCACAACCTGGACTGGCAGGGGGCAGTCCTCCTCAAATACCCAGGGGCAGCCCAGTCTGGGAGGAGAGTTCGGGTGGAAGTCTGGAGATGAGATAGTGGCCCAGGGGGAGCTCCCAGTCTGGGGGGTGACCTTGGGCCTGGGAGAGCTCGGGTGCAGCTGGGAAGAGTGAGATCGTGGATTGGAGGCACAAGGCAGAGCAGAAAGACAGCGGGAGAGAGCGTTATCAGAGGGAGATCTTCAGTGAGGAACTATAAGTTTCAGGAGTTGGTGAGCAACACGCCCTGGGATACTGGAGGAGGCATGCTGGAGCAGATTGGGGTGAGAGAAAGTCTGGGAAGGATGCAGAAGCCAGTATGGGACTTCGGTTTTCTCTGTGGCAGTGGACAAGGCCGTTGCAGCTGTAGGGGCTGGCAGGGCCTGGAGGAAGATGGGCTGGGAGTTGTAGTCCACCACACTAGCAAGCACATTGTACTTTGCTACACTTTTTTATTTTTATTTTTTTTTTTACTAGCGACGATCTGCAATTTTTAGCAGGACTGTGACATTGCGGCGGACAAATCAGACACTTTTGATACTTTTTGGAGACCATTGACATTCATACAGAGATCAGTGCTATAAATATCCACTGATTACTGTATTAATGTCACTGGCAGGGGAGGGGTTAACACTAGGGGGGCGATCAAAGGGTTAAATGTGTTCCCTGTCAGTGTGTTACTAACGGTGTGGGGGCTGGGATGACTGGGGGAGGGAAGAGATCGCTGCTCCCATATACAGGAAACATACAATCACTCTCCTCTCCCATCAGAACAGGGATCCGCTTGTTTACACACATGGATCCCCATTCTGTCACTGCGGGGGAGCGATCGCGGGTGGCCGACGGGCATCGAGTCCACCATATTCGCCGATTGGCTCCCCCGCGCGTAATTCGGGAATTCTGAAAAATTCTAATTTAGTTTGTTCCATTGGTATAGATGCGGTTTTCGTTATTATCGGTAATTCTGGAAACTGGAAAAATTTTAATTCGGTTCGTTCCATTCGTATAGATGCGGTAGTCGTTATTTTGAAAATTCGTAAATTTGGATAAATTCATATTCGTTACGTTCACTAACAGGGAGACAAATTTGAAAGGAAATTCCAATACCTAACTCATTTAGTAGTTTATAACTAGTATTATAGTTTTTATTATTATTATTTATTATTAATAAATAATAATAATAATTAAAAAAAAACTATAATTATGGTTAATAATTCATTATGTTCACTAACAGCCAAATTTGAAAGGAAATTCCAATACCTACCTATAATTTAATAGTATATAACTCGTATTATAGTTGTTATTATTATTATTATTATTAATAATATTATTAATAATAATAAAAATAATGAAAAAAAACTATAATAATGGTTATGGTTAATAAAAATAATAAACTTAATAATTTCATTATAATAGAAATCATGTGAATGTTTTAGTTCTTTAGGATTTTCTAATTTTGGGATTTTCGTTCTTATTTTCGGATTTTCGTTCTTTCAAATTTTCGGATTTTCGTTCTTTTCTAACTTCCATTCTTTCGGATTTTCGAATTTCGGATTTTCGTTCTTTCCGATTTTTATTCTTTTCAAAAATTTGTTTTCGGAAGAATTAATGAAACGTTTTTTCATTATTCTGATTTTTCCGAACTAACGAATGTTCTGAATTTTGACGAAAATTGAATTCGGAACGAAACGAATTGCACATGTCTAGTTTCAGGCAAAAGATCTTACAGGCAAAGAAAACCTCCGCTAAACTTCCGTTGAGCTTGTGCCCCAAAGAGCTTAAAAGAGCTCAAAAAAGCTCAGAAGTGCATGAAAACACGTGAAAAATGCTTTTTGTTTTGTTTACACAGTGGTTAAGAATAGGGGTTGCAGGGGTTGCAATTGCAACCGGGCCCTATAGTCCAGAGGGTCCGTGTGCCTCCCTTGTACACCTGGATAGGAGGGATGGCGGGGGCGGCATTTAGAGGACCCAATCTCCTCTATTTTCCTCCTAATTCAGGAGATTGGTTCCTCTCTATGCTGCCCCTGCTGCCCCTCCTATCCAGGTTACTTGTCTTCTGCTGTTCCCAGGGCCCCTGTGTGCTTCCCTGGTCCCCCCACAGAGCTGCTGTCTTCCCCCCTCCTGTAGAAGATGAGTCATGATGGAGAGAAGGGAACGGGTCGATAAATTTGTCATTTACCGGCTCCTTCCTTTTCTGAATGGACAGAGTCAGTGATTGGTACCAATTGGTTCATTCATAACTGAAGCATAGTAAACTGTCTTTACTATACTTCCGTTTCTGAATGAATAGGAGGCTCGGTGCACAGCTATTCCTGTCCATTCATTCTGTGCAGCTGAGGCCACACAGATGGAGATTGAGAGCTGAGGTTTGTTTAGACCCCCTGATATCTCATCAAAGCCCCCCCAACAGAGCTCCTAAAAAAAAATTGTAAAAAATTGTAAAAGAAATAAAATTAAATGGTAAAAAAATAATAAAATTAAAAATTACTGACACCAGTGAGGGAACTATCAGGATTGCAAAGGTTGCAATTGTGACCGGGCCCTGGCATTTCCCCACTATGGGGAGGCCCGAAGATGGCAGAAAGGGGGCCCCGCTGCAGAACTTGTGAAAGGGCCCCGCTGTGGGACCGTAATAAAGGGACCTGCGATGGGAGTAAAGGGCCCCAGGATCAGTGGGAAGAGGGAAGGGCCCTGGCCAGGGGTCAGGGGGGCCCTTCATAATTTCTTGCACCGGGGCCCTGAAGGTTCTAGTTACTCCTAGAGCCCTCCTAGATAGAAAATACTATCTAGGAGGGCTTGTGGGAAAAAAAACGCTTATGCTCAAAAAAGCTCAATAAAAAGAAGAGAAAGAGAACAAAGAAGAACAAGCTTCTTCAAGCTTTGGAGAAAGGGGGCGTGCGCATCGCGTGAGCGTGTTCACAGGTCCCGCGGACTCGATGTCCACCGGTGATCCGCGATCGCGGTGTAGAGGCAGAACGGGGATGTAAACAAGGCAGATCCCCATTCTGCCAGATGACATGACAGAGATCTTCTGTTCCCAGTAGGGAACAGCAGTCTCTGTCATGTTCCAGGCGGAGTCGACGT
>BLSH010113976.1:1433716-1461398 GCA_018402905.1 Glandirana rugosa | reverse complement strand
TCCTCTTCACAGACACCACTATTTCTATTATGTTGGTCACTTAGACCATTGTGTTAGATGTCTGTATATTTACATAAAGATACGGTTTTATGTCTCACCCCTCCCATATTTATCCTGTTTACCGGATGGATATATGGGCCAAGTCAGTCCCCATTTGTCCTATTTATACCCTCCCCACTATGTATTTTGGCATAGAAATACATTTATATGTCTGTAGATTGTGTTACCAGATTCACTGGTTGTATTATCTTTATCACCACAGACACTTCTCCTGAGGAAGAGGACAAAGTCCGCGAAACATGTTGAGATCCTTGATGTCCGTGGCCTACACCATGCTGTACACTCCCCAATACTGGGAAATTGTGTACTCTCGGTGCTCATTGCTTTTTAAATATATGTTGATTCTTGTCTCATAAGTGTTTTTCTTGTAACAATAAATGATGTCTATATTTTGTTTTATATCTTGGTTGTTTCAATTATGTTATTACACGGTGCTGTAATAATCCAGCTTATTTTATAAGCAAGCCTTTCCTTTTTGGTGGTGGTTGGCTGGGGACCAACCTGTCCACAACTCTTAATATCTGTTAAATGGATGAGGCACCCCCTTTATAACATTGGGGTATACATATATCCTCTTGAGGTATTCAATTCCTTCCTTTTCTGAATGGACAGAGTCAGTGATTGGTAGAAATTGGTTCATTCAAAACTGAAGCATAGTAAACTGTTTTTCTATACTTCCATTTCTGAATGAATGGGAGGCTCGGTGCACAGCTATTCCTGTCCATTCATTCTGTGCAGCTGAGGCTACACAGATGGAGATTGAGGGCTGAGGTTTGTTTAAACCCCCTGATATCTCATCAAAGCCCCCCAACAGAGCTCCTAAAAAAAATAAATGTCAAAAAATAATAAAAATAAAATTGTAAAAGAAATAAAATGAAACAGTAAAAAATAATAAAATTAAAATAAAAATTAAAAACTACTGACAACAGTAAGGGAACTGTCAGGATTGCAAAGGTTCACCACCATGGCATTTCACCACCATGGAGAGGCACGAAGATGGCAGAAAGGGGGCCCGCTGTAGAACTTGTGACAGGGTGCCACTGCGGAACCGTAATAAAGGGACCCACCCGCGATGGGGCTAAAGGGCCCCAGGATTGGTGGGAAGAGGGAAGAGCCCTGGCCAGGGGTCAGGGGGGCCCTTCATAAATTCTTGCCCCGGGCGCTGAAGGTTCTAGTTACGCCTCTGGGTGTCACTTCCTGATGTATGACAAGGAGCCCTGACCAATCCACAGGTTGGATTGTCAGGGGACAGGCCTCCTTAAATACAACTGTCTGCCAGCAGGTGTCAGGAGAGTTCGGGTGGAAGAGATGAGGATGTATCTGGAGCTGCGGATCAGGCCTTGCCCAGGAGGGGAGCCTCCAGTCTGGGGGGTGAACCTGAGGCCTGCGGCTTGGGTGCAGCCAGGAGCGGGAGTCGGCTCCTGGGGTGGCCCAAGGAAGCAGGAGAGCAGCTGAGGTCTACATGGAAAGAGACTCTTTAAAGGATCCACCAAATAGTCGGTGAGTGGCAGCCACTGGGAGTTGGATGAGAAGGCTGAGACAGTCTGGGAGGAGAGCAAGCAGTCTGTAGAGGCCAGGAGGAGCCAACCAAGGGGAAGAAGAGCCATTAGACCGCAGGACAGGCTGGATGGGTCTGGCAGATGAATGGGCTGGGAGTTGTAATTCATCCAAGGCCCAGCTAGCACCAACATACAAGTTACACAAGAGAGGGTCCATGGTTTCACGGATGGAAACCTGCGACTCTTACCCACAAAGGGTGGTCCTGAGGCCTTGCTAGCAGCTGCAGTAGGCCTCACCATGTGCTAGCTGTGGTGAAGAAGAAGTAGAGCTTCCTAATGATGGCTTGTTTGTGGTTGGCTGAACCGCGTCGAAGTTTGAGTGCGTCATCGCAACGCACTTCCGCCTGTACTGATTGTAGGAAATCGAGCTGGAGCCGGGCTACGGACGGCACAATGAGGGCTGATTTCCCCCACAAGTAAATCCCCTGCTATTACGTCGGGTGCCAGGACTATCGGGCACCTCAATATGTGAGTTTTTGACCGTTTTTAAATAATTCTTAATAAATTTTATAAACGTGATTGCACTATGAGGCTTTTTCTTCTTATGTCTATGACTACCCCTATGATGGAATAACAACAACTGAGCCGGACACTGCAACACTGTGGATACCCCCACACGCATTGTCTGACCATACTAGAGATAGTTGGTCACTATAGAAGGGGTGAGTGTACATCCATGTGGGGCACACAGATTCTGAGCACTGTCAGAGCACCTTTATGCCTATGAACTGAGCACGAGCACTTCTGAATTTCACCACTTGGGACTGTTTATTTATCTAGTAATTTAAGTGGCCGCTTTAAAGTGTTATCAGCAAGGACTTGCAGTTATGTAACAACCTAAGGTGTTTTCACCTTAAAAAAGAAAAAATTGATTACATTTTTTTCTTTTTTATTGTTTTTTTTTTAACACACTGTGACCAGAGCAATACAGTGTGACATAGTAACATTGTACTACTCTGGGGAAGTGATCAGGATTTTTTTTTTATTATTATGATTGCATAAAACCAGTGAATTTTACTGGTATAAGCAAACATTTTTACTGAATGAAATTGATTCATTCTGTGTGTATTGGCTGTGATTGGCCACAGCTAATCACATGGTACAGATGAGCTGTGATTAGCCCTGTCTGTACCATGTGATCACTGTGACCAATCACAGCTAGCAACACAACTGTACACAATGAACCATATGGTCCCTGGGCGCTAAAGTGTTGGCTTGAAGAAAAGGTGGCAACCCTAGTTGTGGCACAGTAATTTAAGAATATTTTGTGGGTAGAAGGACTACGCCATATGTGTGTACACAGCGAGCACACTCAGGTTTTACTTAACCGTGCCCCCTTAAGCCCCTGCTACCATACATGCAAGTCGGCCAAACCCACCATTCAGCTGGGGAACAGGAGAAATGTGAGAGCTTCAGAAGACCCAAGAATAACGGTCTTCTGCATGGTCAGAGTTTCCAGCAATGGGAGTGAACAACCAATGAGCATCCACCTGTTGGGTTTGAAATGTAGAACTTGTAGAAATCCGGTGGAGCCAGGTCACCCGGCGCGAGCGGTCGGGTGAGTGGGGAGGACTTGTATTTCCATTTATTGTCACCCAAGAGAAGACTCACTAAGTGTTGTGTTAAAATAAAAAAAAAAACATTTGTGCAGTCAAGTCAGAGAATTATGGAAGAAGTGAAATTAAAAGGCAAAATATTAATTTTGATTAAATTGTTACATCCGAGCAAGGAAAGAGGAAAGATACTTCACACATTCAGTTTTGTCTTCACATCGTTGTTATTTGTAACACAATCCCATGTCTTTGTGCCGGGGCTCTCCCAACCTTCCAGTATATAGGGCCACATCGTATACTTTACAAATATTTGTGGGCCAAAAAACAAAAAAAATAATTTTTATAAATTAATGAAAAAGAATTCAATGAATAAATATGTTATACTTATGTATTTCTATTTATTTATTACAGGTTCTTTTATAGTGCCGACAATTTAACACAGCGCTTTACATACACTATATTGTCACAAGTATTGGGACACCTAATATTTTAGAAGATTATAAGTCATCCGATCAGTGTAGGGGACCTTAGACCAATCCAATCCTAATATATTAATATGTAAATAATTGTAAGTAGATGGCCAAGGCCATCAAGATAAAATCAATAGGATTTTTATAGATTTGTGATAGGTCCCAGTGAGCACAAAGCAAGAGTAATTTAAAAATGTAATTATTTTATTCATATACAAATACAGAGTTTTTTCTCCTTAAAAAACAACAACTCATTGTTCATTGATAGACGGTACCTATCCTCTATACAGTATATACTATGTATCACATCAAGGATAGGGCAGGTAGAGTGACTTTATCGATGTTTCGCAATTTCCATTGCTTCATCAGGATATATTCATCTCTATTTTCGTCTATCTATCAGAACATAAAGAACATCTTTTAATATTATATCTCATCTGAACAATAACCAACTGTTAGCTTATATAACATATGCTCACCCATCCATCTTTAATATTCCAGCATGGCGGCACCGCTTGGATTCATCCCAGGGGGGGCCCAGTCTCCCTCCGCCCTTACTGCACAGAGTTGTGGTAGCAGATCCACCCCTCTGTGATATAGGCGGGCATACAGTTGTCCTTCAAATGTTACCTTGATTGTATTAATTACCCACTTCGGGTCTGTAAACCAAAATATGGTATGAGTACTATTAAAGTCAATTTTATAATATTGGGACACCTGTCTTTACACCCACATGAACTTTAATGGCATCCTAGTCTTAGTCTGGAGGAGAGTGGCGGCTCATGGGTCCTCCAGCGGACTCATCCAGTGAATACCCCTCGGCCAGCGGCACCGCACACAGACACCGCAACCCTCCCATCTGCGGCTATCACTACTCAAGCACCCCCCCGCCCGCCTGCTGTCTGCCTGGCACTTACCCCAGCTTAGTGGCGGGTCAGGCAGCGGATGAAGGGCGGCAGGAGGGTCCCAGGAGCGGCTCTAATTCATCTCATAGAGATGCCGTGCGTTTCTTCTCTCCTCTTTGCAAGGCGTCCAATAGGATCGCCTGTACTGTCAGCCAATCGGGGGACGGGTATTAGACCTGCTTCCCGATTGGCCGGGAGGAGGATCAGTGTTGCAAAAGCGAATATTGAAATAAGTGCGGTCTTAATTATTTAACCAATATCCCTGCGTGTCCAGTGTTATATATTTTTCAGTATGTGAGAAAGTGCGTAGTTTTGTGCAAAAAAAAAATGAATAAATAATAAAATTAATGAATGAATAATTAGTAAATGCTAGACGTTGCTGTTCTAATAAGGCGTCTAGTGCCTTGGAATGATAATAATAGTGTAACTTAGGAGCGATACGTCTTATGATATTCAACAAAGTGCTAGTGCAATAGTTGAGCAGCTCTGTGCTATGCTTTGATTAACCAGTTCCCGACCAGCTACCGCATATTTACTGCGGCAGTGTGGCGCTGTCTCGCAAATATACAAGTGGCGATTCGCAAGCGCGCAGCTAGGGGGCAAGATCTCATGCCCGCCGCACTCTGCTGCAGTATGCCCGCGAGCTGCGTTGACCTGCCAGAGGGAAAGAACGGGGAACCGCCAATGTAAACACGGTTCTGTCAGAACAATGTAAATGTTCTGTCAGGTGGCATGTAAGAGATCTACTGATCCCTGTCACTGGGATCAGTTAGATTTCTGGTGCCCTTGGCAGCCCAGCCCCCTCACAGTTAGAACACCGCCTAGGGAACACAGTTACCCCCTAGATCTCCCCCTGCAGTTTAACCCCTTCCCTGCTAATGACATTTACACAGTAATCAGTGGATATTTAAATTTCTGATCGCTGTATAAATGTCATTGGTCCCAAAAAAAGTGTCAAAAATGTCCGACATGTCCACCGCAATATCAAAGTCCCGATAAAAATCGCAGATCGCCGCCATTACTAGTATAAAAAAAAAATGTAACAACGCCATAAATGAATTCTCATGGTTTGTAAATGCAGCAACTTTTGCGCAAACCAATCAATAAACGCTGATTGTGATTTTTATTACCAAAAATATGAGGAAGAATATAAATCGGCCAAAACTGATGAATACATTTGTTTTTTTTATATTTTTTTTTGGATTTGTATTTTAGCAAAAAGTAAGAAATATTGGGGTTTTTTTTTTGCAAAATTGACGCTGTTTTTTTGTTTATAGCGGTGATCAGAAATGACGCAGAGGGGATCAAATACCACTAAAAGGAAGTTCTATTTGTGGGAAAAAAAGTGACGCAGTGCTGAATCGCAAAAAGTGCTCTGGTCCTAACATGGGGAATCCTTCCGGGGCTGAAGTGGTTAATCACCGATTATTAAGAAGATACACCATTTATTACGGAAGAACTCTATTTATTTATTAACTTTTTAATTTACTTCCATGGTATTTGCCATTGCTTGATGCACGTCGCTGATTATTTGATTATAGATCAATTATTAATTTATGTGTACAGTTGTGATACAATGTGGAATATGGAACATTCATGTGTTTTAGGAATGCACTAGCACTTTGTTGAATATCATAAGACGTAGCGCTCCTAAGTTACACTACTATGATCATTCCAAGGCACTAGACGCCTTATTAGAGCAGCAACATCTAGCATTTACGATTTATTCATTCATTTTATTATTTATTCAATATTCGATCACATATCTTTCTTCATTTTTTTACACTTACCAAACTACGCACTTTCTCACATACTGAAAAATATATAACACCAGTAGTGCAGGGATATTGGTTAAATAATTAGGACCACACTTATTTCATTTCTGACTACCCAAGGTAGTAAAAATTCCCAGCAGCTATGGACATTTTCAGTCTCACCAAGAACAAAGCTATCAATGTAGAGGAATTATTGTAAACAATGATACAGAACAATCTGTAAAACAGCTCAAAACCTTGCTAGGCAAACAAATTAGAACATGGTGGGACATTACCACCCTAGAGCTATATATCAAAGAAAATTGAACCCCTAGAAGACTAAGATGGGATTTGGCTCCTAACGATGGTCTCTAGAACAAGGTTTCTCAACCAGGGTTCCTCCAGAGGTTGCTAGGGGTTCCTTGAGCAGTAAGCAATTTCGGCTTCTCAGATAAGTTCCCACCAGGGGAGGACTGGCAGCCTTAGGCCTGGGGGGCAAGTCCAGGAGAGTGGCCCATTGAACCACTGAATCAGCTCACCATCCATGCCCACCTGGTTTTATAATAGATATTGATGTTATGAAGCAAGGCAAATATGATACAATGTGGTAACATAATTTAATGTTAATAGCAACAAAGGAGGTGCAGCCTCATCAGTACCCTGCAGCCTCATCAGTGCCCATCCAATGCAGCCTGCAATGCAGAAAGAGGAGAGCCACCGGATTACAAAGAGTGGGGTCTACTGCTTACCTGGTGCGGACGCTGTCATATGAAGTCTCGCCTTCTGGACCGCCTCCTATAATAGACATCATCCATTGCAGGGCCGGCCCTGGGCGACCCCCTCTGCTTGTAGTTAGTTGGCGGCCTTGCCCCTAGCCCCTACTTCCTCAACAAAAAGAAAATATTGTCAGCGGGCAATGGCCTCCAGCCATTTCGAATGTAAGTTGGGGTGGCCTGGGAGGCAATTGCCACCCTGCCCCCTGGCCCAGCCCTCCCCTGATTCCCATTGACACCATTGGTCTTTTTAGCTCTCTGTAAGGGGGTAATTCTTACCAATGACCACAAAAGTAAGGGGCATTCTTCCCACCGATCATCACACTACTGTGTTGTAGATATAGTCATTTTTAGCAGGGATTCCCTGAGAACAGAAAGTTATTTCAGGGGTTCCTTTGTGGTGAAAGTCTGACCAAAGCTATGATCTAGATCAGCCTTTCTCAACGTTTTCAACCCTGAGGAACCCTAGAAATAATTCTCCGGTCTCAGGGAACATGTATCATGAGTTGTAGACATAGTACGTTTTAGCATGGGTTCCCCGAGACCAGAAAGGTTTTTTTAAGGGTTCCTCCATGTTGAAAAGGTTGAGAAAGGCTGGTCTAGAAGGTGACAACCTACAAGAAGTGAGAAAAGACTCCTGGAACTCATTGCATCCAGGAGGAAAACTAAGTTAAAATACTTGGAAAACAAAATAATAGAAATTAAAGACATATTAGGCACCAAAATAGACTCCCAACAATGTAAGGAACGCCTAGCACAAATACAAGAATACATCAACAAACTGGAAAAGGAGGCACAGACTAAGAAAATTAAAAAATATCAAAGAGATATCAAAGATTACCAACAGGTAAAGGTATACAATTGGCAACAAGAGAAAATTATAGAGGAAACCCTATCAAGGGAATCCTCCATTGACAGAGAAATCAACCACCCCATCCCTTTCCATCCAAACGTGCCCATGAAAATCAATGGTACGCCCAAAAACACTCACAATAGGGGTAATTACCCCTAAACAAATCAAAGAACACCCAAATATAACGTACCAGTACATAATAGATTTGAATCTCTAAGACAAGAGAACAATGCCTATAGACCACAACATACACCAGGCTACAACCCCCGTCCTCATAACTACAGACAGGAGGAACCATACTCCTGGCAATCTAGACCCTATAGAGGGGATTTTCACGGAAGAGGCAACAGGGGCCTCTTGTGGAGAGGCAGCAATAGAGCAAGGGGAAGAGGCCATTATTCAGGACCACACCGCAACCCTTACCCACCGTACAGAGACCCCCACTACGAGGGAGAGCACACGGAACACAACTATGGTCCCTATCAACAAGGGGAACACCACTCAACAGAGAGGAACACATACTACAATCAGGGCCCCCCAAAAAATGAAAGAGGAGAGGATGTAGAGGGGGTAAAAGGAAAAGAGAGTCATAGGTGAAGGCATATTTAATCTGCCAGTCTTGAGTGGCAAAGAGGCTCACTCACACCACTTTGATGCAGGGGATGGCCATGTCTTTGATGCAACTTTCTCAGGTCACTTTTAATTGAGGGGCGGCACAGTCCTGACCTTTAGGCCTCATACACACGGACGTTTCTAAAAAAAATAAACAAAACGTCGGGCCCGACGTCAAGGAAAAAAAGTCGGCGATTTTCGGCGTTATGCATCGGCGTTTTTGAGCGTTTGTGAGCGTCAGCGTCAATAGGCGTTTTTTAAAAAAAATCATCCCTCTGCTATTTTTCAACCTAAAAAGGTCGGCGTCAAAAAACGCCGGAAAACGCCGGTATAATATTAGGTGGCGTTTGATGGCGTTTATTGGCGTTTGTTGGCATATTGTGGCGTCGGCGTCAAAAAATGCTAAAATGTTACAGCCTCAGAACGCGCTGGCTGTGGGTTCTAGTTTCAGCTCACTAACGCCGACGTCATCTACAGCTCAAAAACGCCAACGTTTTTATGGGGCCATTGATTAACATGGAGAGCTGCAAAAAACGCCAGAAAACGCCGGCGTCAAAAAACGTTCGTGTGTATGAGGCGTTAGTCTTTGTGACCATCCCACATACTTTGTTTTATGGCTGTCCCCTGACCCCTATTCGAACACGGGGCAATTGAAAAATTAAGTTATACGCTGGATTTTTCTTGGCCATTGGCTGCATCTTGCTTTACTGCTATCTCCACTAGATCCCCCTATCCTCCTCTGAACAATCAGGTCTTCAGGATCCCTTTCAGAGTACCATTTGGAGGCATGTGGTGAGACCTACGGGGTGTGAGGGGAACCTTGTGCAAAACTTTCACTGGCTGCTTGCTTGCAGCTGTTTGACACTAACAAACATCCCTGTTGTATGACAATTCTAAATCCCTGATGAAGGCTGTTTACAGTTGAAACGTTGGAAGTAATTCATGCAACTTTTTGCTGTATTCTATGTATCGGTTTGCTGTATTGATGTGTTTTTTGCATCTATTGTAGATCAAATTTACATATACATTTACAAAAGATTTTAAAGATTTATTTCAATAAAAATACTTTTATATTCAAACCTCTTTTTTGCGACTATTGCCTACAAAGTCCCGCCAAAACCACGTCCTTTGTCTTAAAATTAGGATTAGAGTATGCACCCCCATGCACCTCCTTGAGTTATATATGGATTTGCAAAATTTCATTAGAAATTTAAATATTAAAAAACATTTTGCCCCTAAACAAGGAGAACAAAATCGAACCCCATACAGTTTATTGCCACAGTGGATTAAGAAACAAATCCCTATTCAACCCTAAACATGGAGAAAACCACTGTGTTGAAGTGTTTAAAGTAATGATGGAACAGGAAATAAAGAACATGAACTTCCGCCACACCAAAGACTCCAAAATGAAACATGGTATAGAGATGCTAGAGAAAAATAAAGACATCATAATAAGACCAGCAGACAAAGGGGAGCCTCAGGGCCGGTTCACACTGAGGCGATCCTAGGCGATTTGCGATCCGACTTGTGTCGCCCCAATTCGCCTCAAATCGCCTGACATCAGAAATCCCATTGGAATGAATGGAGCCGTCTTAATATGCGCTACTCAAGTCCAAAGCGATTCCAAAAAAGGTTCCTGTACTATTTTCAATCGGCTTCTAGGCGAATTGAGCCCATAGAAGTCAATGGAAGTTCGCTTCCAAGTCGGATCCCCGTCTATGAAGAAGCCACTTTCCAAGAAGAAAAACATAATTTTGCCAGAAGACACCCCTCTCATGTCCCAGGTACTCGTGTTGAAATCACCTGATATCGCTTCGCAATCGCGCCGCTTCGCCTTTTCAAATCGCCTAGCTAAGTCGCCCAGAAGCCGGATCGCCTCAGTGTGAACCGGCCCTGAGTCATCCTGGACAACAATGACTGTTATAAGGAACTGGACAGATTGATGGCTGATGAAAGCACATATGAAAAACTGACAACAGATCCTACAAAAAAATTCAAAGGTTGACAAAATGTATTAAGAAGGCACACAGAGATGATATATTGGATAAGAGAGAATCACGCTACCTCATCCCAGATGCACCAAAGATACCTGTTATCTACCAGGTGCCCAAAATCCATAGGGACAAAACCCAACCCCCTCATCACTAATGGAATAGATTCCATATTCTACCGTACGGGAGAGTATTTAGACCAGGGTTTCTCAACCAGGGTTCTGTGGAACCCTAGGGTTCCTCCATAGGTTCCAAGGGGTTCCTTGAGCAATGGTCAATTTATACCTCTCAGATAAATTCCCAATGACATCATTGATCTTTTTAGCGATCTGTAAGGGGGGAATTCTTCCCAATGACCACAAGTGTAAGGAGCATTCTTCCCATTGACCATCATGAGTTGTAGATTTTTCATATTTAGCAGGGGTTCCCCTCGACTGGAGAATTATTTCAAGGGTTCCTCTGTGTTAAAAAGGTTGAGAAAGGCTGATTTACACCATTTCCTTCAACCTATAGCAAGCAGCTTTCTATCATTCATCAAAGACAGCAAAGAAGTTATCGACCAAATAAAAAATAGAACAGCTAACAATAATCTCATACTGACTATTGTATATGTGGTATCTTTATACACCAATATAAAACAGCCAGATGCCATTAACCACTTGCTTGCTGGGCACTTAATCCCCCAGACCAATTTTCGTCTTTCAGCGCTGTCGCATTTTGAATGACAATTGCACTGTCGTGCGGCGTTCTACCCAAACAACATTTTTATCATTTTTTCCCCACAAATAGAGCTTTCTTTTGGTGGTATTTGATCACCTCTGCGGTTTTTATTTTTTGCGCTATAAACAAACAAAGAGCGACGATTTTGAAAAAAAGAACAATATTTTTTTACTTTTTGCTATAAAAAATATCCAAAAAAAATAAATAAAAAATAAAAATTATTCATCAGATTTGGCCGATATATATTCTTCTACATATTTCTGGTAAAAAAAAAAAAATTTGCAATTGGCGTATATTGATTGGTTTGCACAAAAGTTATCGCGTCTACAAACTATGGGAATTGATTTATGGCGTTTTTATTATATATATATTTTTTTTACTAGTAATGGCGGTGATCTGCGATTTTTATCGGAACTTCGATATTGCAGCGGACATGTCGGACATTTTTTATAAAGCGATCAGAAATTTAAATAGCCACTGAATACTCTATGTCACTGGCAGGGAAGGGTTAACACTAAGGGGGCAGTGAAGGGGTTAACTGGGTTCTAACTGTGTGGGGGCGGGGCTGGCAGGGACATAACAGATCTCACTGATCCCGATCACAGGGATCAGTAGATCTGTTATGTCCCCCCTCACAGAACGGGGAACCGCCATGTTTATATTGGCGGTTCCCCGTCCTGCTGCTGTATTAGGCAATCGCGGGTCTCCAGCGGACATCTAGTCCACCCGACCCGCAGGCATGCCCACGCAGCGTGCGGCGGCCGTGAGAGTGCGCGCGGGGGGGGGCGCGCAAAGGGGCGGGTGTCCATGGACATCCCCCCAGCAATTCAAATCCGCGCTGTAGCCGTCTTTCGGCTATAGCGCGGATCTGTAGAGGTTAAAGCAATCCAATGGGCCCTAAGGAAAAAAAACAGTAAGAAAAAAGAACAGGAATTTATTGTACAACCCCTAGCATTAGCAATGAAAGGGAATTACTTTTGGTACAACAAACAGTTTTACGCACAGAGAAAAGGGGTCCCAATGGGGGCTAAATTTGCCCCTTCAGTAGCCAACATTTTTATGAGCAAGTGGGAAGAGGAAGACATATTTAAAAACCCAAAAAAGGAGCTTATAGTGTACAAAGGATTCATCAACGATGTGCTTATCCTATGGGAAGGAACTAAACAGGATCTAAAAGCATCGAATCCCAACCATGACATTACCTGCTTGGAGTTTGCATGTTCTCCTTGTGCCTGCGTGGGTTTCCTCCGGGTACTCCGGTTTCCTCCCACAATCCAAAGACACGTTGGTAGGTTAATTGGTTCCTGCCTAAATTGGCCCTAGTGTATGAATGTGAGTTAGGGACCCTAGATTGTAAGCTCCTTCAGGGTAGGGACTGATGTGAATGTACAATATATATGTAAAGTGCTGCGTAAATTGACGGCGCTATATAAGTACCTGAAATAAAAATAATAAAATAAATAAGATGAACATCAATAAATATGATAGAAAATTCTCTGGCGCATAGAGCAAAAATAATATAAATTTTCTGGATTTAGAAATTTTTATCAAAAACAATGCCCTCAACACACTTCAAGGAGACGGATAGAAATGGGTATATTCTCATTAGAGGTGGACATCATCTGAAATGGCTTAATGGTATACCCAAAAGCCAGTTGTTGCGTATTAGAAGAAACTGTGACTCACTCCAGGATTACAACGCACAAACAGATATATAAATCAACAGATTTGAAGAGAAAGGCTACAAGCAGGGCCGGCCCTTCCATGGGTCCCAGTGGGTCCTTTGGACCCAGGCAGCACTTTGAGAGGGGCAGCAAATTGAACCACAGCCGTCTCTCCTTTTTTACTATATTATTATTTACTATATATTACTCTATTTACCCTGCAAATTAATGACCAAGATATTTTTTGCCCCCTGGGCCGCTCTGCCTGCCCCTATACTACCCTAGCCTGTCCATATACTGCTTTTGTCTGTCTATATACTACCCTAGCCTGTCCATATACTACCCTAGCCTGTCCATATACTACCCTAGCCTGTCTGTATACTACCCTAGCCTGTCTGTATACTACCCTAGCCTGTCCATATACTACCCTAGCCTGTCCATATACTGCCCTAGCCTGTCCATATACTACCCTAGCCTGTCCATATACTGCCATAGCCTGTCCATATACTGCCCTAGCCTGTCCATATACTACCCTAGCTGCCCCTTGGAATTTAACATAATAGTATGCCATATAATATTGTATATAGACAAGGTGCTGTTGCATATAAATCTGACTTCCTGATAAATGTAATTTTAGTTTTAATTATCATGATATAAAAGAATGGATGTGGGGGCCTTTTGGTGGGCGTGATTTTTTTTGGGGGGAAGGAGGGCAGCATTTTATTCTTGGACCCAGGCAGCACAATGTCTTGGGTCAGCCCTGGCTACAAGAAAAGCACCTTACTAAAGGTCAGAGAACAAGTGAAACACACCAACAGAGATGACATCCTAAAAAAGTAACAGAGCAAAACAAACAATTATGAAATTAATTTCAGTACAGTTTTTAACAAGCAATTTAGAGACATAGAGAGGGCCATCAAAAAACACTGGCCAATATTGAAAAGGGATCCCACACTATCAAAAATCATACCAACTAACCCACAATTTGTTTATAGAAGACCCCCAACCCTCAGAAATATATTGATCAGAAACGTACCAGACCCCCCCAACAAGAAAACAACTTTCTTAGACTTAAAAGGCTTCTATAGCTGCGGTAGATGTATGACATGCAGAGCATCTCACACCAATAGAAGGAGGAAAACAACTCAATTTAAATCTAATCAAACGGGAAAGAGTTATGACATCAATGCATTCATCTCATGCAATAGTGCGCATATCATATACCTCCTAGTAGGTGACTGTGGCCTACAGTACATCGGAAGAACAACCAGAAAATTAAAAACCAGGCTTAGGGAACATCTCAACCATATTAACCACTTCAGCCCAGGAAGGATTTCCCCCTTTAGGACCAGAGCACTTTTTTGCGATTCGGCACTGCGCCGTTTTAACGGACAATTGCGCGGTCGTGCGATGTTGTACCCAAACAAAATTTGCATACTTTTTTTCCCACAAATAGAGCTTTCTTTTGGTGGTATTTGATCTCCTCTTCTTCATTTCTGATCACCGCTATAAACAAAAGAAGAGCGACAATTTTGCAAAAAAAATATATTCCTTACTTTTTGCTAAAATACAAATCCAAAAAAAATATAAAAAAAACTTTTTGTTCATCCGTTTTGGCCGATTAATATTCTTCCTCCTATTTTTTGGTAAAAAAAAAAAATCGCAATCGGCGTTTATTGATTGGTTTGCGCAAAATTTGCTGTGTTTACGAATGATGAGAATTCATTTATGAGTTTTTTATTTTTTTTATATATATTTTACTAGTAATGGCGGCGATCTGAGATTTTTAGAGGTACTGCGATATTGCGGCAGACATGTCGGACCATTTTGACACTTTTTTGGGACCATAGGCATTTATACAGCGATCAGTGCTATAAAAATGCACTGATTACTGTGTAAATGCCATTGGCAGTGAAGGGGGTTAACCTGGAGGGGGCGCTCTAAGGGTTAAATGTGTTCCCTTGGTGTGTTTTAACTGTATGGGGGCTGGGCTGGCTGGGGGAGGGGAGTGATCACGGCTCCCATATACAGGAAGCCTGCGATCACAGCCCTTCCCCCTCAGTCAGAACGGAGATCCGCGTTGTGTTTACATACACTGACCTCCGTTCTGTCACTCCAGAGGGGTGATTGCAGGTAACCAGCGGACATCGAGTCCGCCCTACCCGCTCCCTGGACCCCCAGAACACAGTGAGAGCACGGCGGAGGCGGCACGCTCAGAATACTCGTTCTCGCGGCCACTGTCAAGCCGACGCCATCAAGCCACGGCGGGCGGTCTGCAACTGGTTAGAAAGGTTTCAGATATCACAGCCTATCCAATCACTTCAGAACACATCATAACAGGGACCCCAAACATAGATAGGATAACCAAACACTGGCGGGCAGGGCCAGCTTTAACACAGGGCAAAAGGGGCATCTGCCCCGGGTCCAGTCATTGTTGTGGGGCCCAAAGCAGCTAAAGCAGCTGCCCCTTGAGCCCGCAAATAGTTGATAAGTGGAATTGTTAGGGCCCAAGAAAACGTTTGCCCAGGTTCCAATCAGTATTAAAGACGGTACTGCTGGCGGGAAACTTATATGAAAAGAGCTATATCACAAAATGAATCAAGATGGATTTATCAGATGAATACTTTGACATCCCAGGGGTAAAATGTGGAAATGGATGTCAACTGTTTCATATGTAATTTTTAATTGATTATTGATTTTAAATTGTTGTTCTTAATTATGGATTTTAATTGATGGTTGATCATTAATAATATTTAATATTTAATTAATTTAAATGTTACCAATACTATGCATTATAATCAAATTGACTATTTTTATCTAATTCAATTGTCATTTGGACAGCAGGCCCCACATGTGTATATTACATATGAATTTCCCCTCTCATTCACACACATAATTATTGATTATTGATAAGCACAATAGGGAATGGTTCATTACAAAATGGGTAATAACTATTTTTTTTGTAATTCTTTTATTTCTTGAAAAGAATACAGTACATAGCAACTGTACATACAGTACATGATTTACAGGATTAGAACAGTATGACAAAGCGATTCGCCACAACCCTTCAAAAGTCCAATGGCACTACAGTATGCCCGAGGAGGAGGGGAGCCCAGACTGCCCATGGGTAGGCTTTAAGGCTGTTGTGCCCCAAGGCCGGTAAGAGACTATATCTTGTATTTCGGACGCCCCCTCCTCCAAGGGGTCGACTTGTGGAAGTGCTAGCGGTTACCTCGCGTGGCCGCATAGCTTTTCATATTTTAATAAAAACCCAACAAATTATGGGAGAAAGGGACCATAGGTCTCAGGCGGTCATCATCTCGTTGAAAAAGCTTACTCTAGACCAAGGGTGTAGAGAATTAGATAGCGGGGGGAGTAAAGGAGTGTAGGCCCTGAGGTATCTGCTTCTGGGGGGTTCCACCCCATGCCTTAGAAAGAATTAGTGCCGGTTGAACCCCAGAGAGGAATGAAAAACCAGAGAAAACTAACAGGACCTATGGAGAAAGGAATTGGGAGGAACCTGATAAAGAGACAGCAGAGTATTGGGGAATGTATGGCCTGTGCCCGGGGCCCCCGCCCGTGTGGGTGTTATCAGTCCTGGTGCGTAAGCTCGTCGCAATAGGCATCAGTATAGACAAAGTATTGCCACGGTCTCCAGGTCTCTTGGAAGGTCTCCTGCTTGTTAAGCAAAGTAGCAGTGAGGTCCTCCATATCTCTCAGTTTGTTGACCCTGGAAAACCACAAGGCCAACGAAGTAGGGTTCTCTGACTTCCAACAGAGAGGGACGCAGGATTTGGCCGCATTCAGGAGGTGGATGGTAAGTGAGGATTTGTATTTTTTGATAGGCCGCTCCGTGAGATGAAGCAGGCAAGCCTCCGGCTTGTCTTCCAGATCCACGCTTGTCAAGTGTTTAACGGTGCGGGTCACCCCTGACAAAAGGGCTGCAATCTAGGGCAGCTGCAAAAAATGTGGAGCATCGTGCCCTCATCTCCTCCGCATCACCAACACAGACTGGAGGCCTGCGGGTATAGATGGTGCAAGGTCGAGGGGACTCTGTACCAGAGGGACAAGATTTTGTAGCATGTCTCCTGGACCTTGGTGGCAATGGAAAATTTATGCGCAAAATTTAGTATTTTCTCCCGTTGGGAGTCCACAAGTTGGAGGCCCAGGTCTGCTTCCCACTTGATGAGGAATGGGGGCACAAAGCCCTCTGAGGGTGCGGTGAGAGTGGAGTACCTCAGAGTGAGGCTATGACGGATAGGCTCACCCCATCGGCATATGTCTTCTAGGGCTGTAAGAGATCTGGAGCTGCCGTTGACCCGGCTCTGTTTACGCAAAAAAGCGCGCAACTGGAGGCTACGGAGAAAATCCGGGGGGGGGGGGGAAAGGTGGCCCCCTCCCCTGCAATCAAGGCGAGAGTTCCATCTGCGCAATAACTTTTTTGGCCACAAGATGGCATTAACAGTCCCAGTATGTGTTAACCACTTCAGCCCCAGAAGGATCTCACACTTTAGGGCCAGAGCACTTTTTGCGATTCGGCACTGCGTCGCTTTAACTGACAATTGAGCGGTCCTGCGATGTTGTACCCAAACTAAATTTGCATCCTTTTTTCCCCATAAATAGAGCTTTCTTTTGATGGTATTTGGTCACCTCTGCGTCATTTCTGATCCCTGCTATAAACTTAAAATTTTGCAATAAAAACAATTTTTCTTACTTTTTGCTAAAATACAAATCCCCAAAAAAATATATAAAAAAACATTTTTTTTTCATCAGTTTTGGACAATTTATATTCTTCCTCATATTTTTGGTAAAAAAAAAAAATCGCTATTGACGTTTATTGATTGGTTTGCGCAAAAGTTGCAGTGTTTACGAATGATGAGAATTCATTTCTGGGTTTTTTTTTCTTTTATATTTTACTAGTAATGGTGGCGATCTGCGATTTTTAGCGGTACTGCGATATTGTGGCGGACATGTCGGACCATTTTGACACTTTTTTTGGGACCATTGGCATTTATACAGCGATCAGTGCTATAAAAATGCACTTACTGTGTAAATGCCATTGGCAGTGAAGGGGTTAACCTGGAGGGGCGCTGTAAGGGGTTAACTGTATTCCCTAACTGTATGGGGGCTGGGCTGGCAGGGGACGGGGAGTGATCTCGGCTTCCATATACAGTGAGCCTGTGATCACAGCCCTTCCCCTTCTATGAGAATGGAGATCCGTGTTTACATAAACTGACCTGTGTTCTCTCACTGCGGGGGAGCCATCGTGGGTAGCCGGCGGCAATCGAGTCCCCCCTACCCGCTCAACACAGTGAGCGCGCTCACAATATTCATAACTCATAACGAACCATCTTGCCGCCATCGGAAAGTGGTTAAAGAGGTTGTATACCCAGAAAAAAAACCAAAAAAAAAAAACCTGCAAGACAAGCTAGTATGCACCGCATACTAGCTCATTATAAAATACTCACCTTGGAACGAAGATCCGACCGGGCTGCTCGGTCCTCTCTGAGGGAGCGGACATCTTCCCTCAGATCTTGCTTCCGGGTACACGGCTCTGGCGCTGTGACTGGCCGAAGCTGTGAGACGGCACTCCCGCACATGCGCAAAGGAGCCCGTCTTTCCGGCAAGAGCGCCGGGCCTTCGCCGGGACATCACGGAGCATGTACCGGGACATAAACGGCGCATGCGCAGTGACGTCACAGCTGCTTGGAGGGGGAATATCTCCTAAACCTTACAGGTTTAGAAGATATTCATTTTACCTACAGGTAAGCCTTATTATAGGCCTTATTATAGCCTTACCTGTAAGTAAAAATCCCTCTAAAGGGCAGACAACCACTTTAATAATGGTCTGAAGGATTGGAGACACTGCTTGAAAATTGTTTAATTATTTAAATCACTAATCCATATACCTACTAACATACATACAGCTATACAAAGACGGTAGACACAGTATACTCATGTGAACGTTGAAACATCTAACGAAACAAGAATGAAACAAACACAATACGTCTTGGGTGTACAAAGATGGAGGAGAAGGACATTTACTTCTGCTCAGTACACACATTTCCGGTTTTAATAGAAAAAGGAAATGACGTATACACATAGAGGAGTGAGCACACATTGGGAACGGCGAAAGGAAGGGAGGGATTATGTAAACCACTGATATATAAACAACCACCACACCGCCCGGGGTAAACCTTTGACAGCATCTCGTGGGAGGGACAAAACGCGTCAGTGCACCGCGGGTGGTGACGTCACATCCGGCCAATGGAACGCAAACTGACACACGCTCCCTGGTCTGGGTTTTTTCTTAAGTTGGAGTTTTTAACCACTTCAATACTGGGCACTTAAACCCCCTTCCTTCCCAGACCAATTTTCAGCTTTCAGCGCTGTTGCAGTTTGAATGACAATTGCGCGGTCGTGCAGCGTTGTACCCATATGAAATTTTTATCATTTTTTTCACACAAATAGAGCTTTCTTTTGGTGGTATTTAACCACTAGAGATCCGCGCTATAGAAGAAAGACGTCTACAGCGCGGATCTGAATATCCGGGTGGATGTCCATGGACGTCCGCCCCTTTACACGCCCCCTGCGCGCACTCACAGGCGGCGGCGCGCCGATGTCCGCTCCTGACCCGCGATCGCCTGCAAAGCTGTAGAACGGGGAACCGCCAATGTGAGAGGGGGACATAGCAGATCTACTGATCCCTGTCACTGGGATCAGTTAGATCTGTTATGTCCCTGCCAACCCCGCCCCCCCACAGTTAGAACACACCCAGGGAACATTGTTAACCCCTTCACTGCCCCCTGCAGGTTAACCCCTTCACTGCCAATGACATTTATACAGTAATCAGTGGACATTTAAATTTCTGATCGCTGTATAAATGTCATTGGTCCCAAAAATGGGTCAAAAATGTCCGACATGTCCCCCCCAATATCGCCGACATTACTAGTAAAAAAAATAATAATAATAAAAACGCCATAAATCAATTCCCATAGTTTGTAGACGCGATAACTTTTGCGCAAACCAATCAATAATCGCCAATTGCGTTTTTTTTTACCAAAAATATGTAGAAGAATATAAATCGGCCAAAACTGATGAATAAAAACCGCAGAGGTGATCAAATACCACCAAAAGAAAGCTCTATTTGTGGGGAAAAAAGGACATAAATTTTATTTGGGTACAACGTCGCACGACCGCGTAATTGTCATTCAAAATGCGACAGCGCTGAAACCTGAAAATTGGTCTGGGCAGGAGGGGGGTTTAAGTGCCCAGTAAGGAAGTGGTTAATCACCCCTGGGTTTTTTATTTTTTGCGCTATAAATTAAAAAAAAGACTGAAAATTTTCAAAAACAATGCATTTTTCTGCGTTTCTGTTATAAAATTTTGCAAATAAGTAATTTCTCTTCATAAATTTTGACCAAAAATGATACTGCTACATTTCTTTGGTAAAAATAACCCAAATTGGGGTTTATTTGGTGTTGGCGGACAGACAGATGTGACGGGGACAGACAGATGTTTGGGGACTGTGACAGATGTTTTGGGGACATACAGATGTTTTGGGGACTGTGACAAATGTTTTGGGGACTGTGACAGATGTTTTGTGTATGGTGACAGATGTGATTGGGGACATACAGATGTTTTTGGGGGCTGTTTTATGGGGACACTTATGTGTATGGGGACAGGGGTATCAGTGTGCTTGGTGCACTGTGTGGGGGGCGATCTGTGACAGCTTTCTGCATGAAATCATCATCATGCAGAGAGCTGTCACATAGCTGCAGCTCCCCCCACTGAGCTCGTATGTCTCTGTTTACAATGTGACGGCTGTGATTGGACACAGCCGTCACATGATCGGGAGGGCCAGTCACTGCGCCCGTATCCCGACCTCTGCTCAGCTGGATCCTGTGATCATAATGATCACAGGATCCAGCAGCAGCGCGCCGCGTGCCCGCGCTGCGAGCTCCCGTTCTGCAGGACGTGTATACACGTCCTGTCAGAATGGGGAAGCTCCCACCCGGCCGAATATATACAGTGGCCGGGTGGGAGGTGGTTAATGTAAGTAACACTATGTATACCTTCTCTGTCATCTGATCATCTACTACATGCACGCTGTGCACACTGCGAGTGGCAAACTCTGCAGATCCGTGGCACTACTAGTCCCAGATACACCTCAAAGCGCATACGACTTCTGTAGCGGAAGTCCCAACTTTCTGGTGAGTGCGGGGAAGTGCAGGAGGGGATTGCACAGAGCTGCACAACTATTTATTGAGCACTTGACACTTTTCATGCGCATCTGTTAGGAAGATTGTTTGATGAACTTTTTTGATTAATCACCGATTATTAACCACTTCAGCCCCGGAAGGATTTCCCAGTTTAGGACCAGAGCACTTTTTGCGATTCGGCGCTGCGTCGCTTTAACTGACAATTGCATGGTCGTGCGACGTTGTACCCAAACAAAATGTGTGTCCTTTTTTCCCCACAAATAGAGCTTTCTTTTGGTGGTATTTGATCACCCCTGCGTCATTTCTGATCGACGCTATAAACAAAAAAAGAGGGACAATTTTGCAAAAAAAAACAATATTTCTTACTTTTTGCTAAAATACAAATCCCAAAAAAAAATAAAAAAACATTTTTTTCATCGGTTTTGTCTGATTTATATTCTTCCTCATATTTTTGGTATTATTGATTGGTTTTCCCAAAAGTTGCCGCGTTTGTGGGGGCGTGGCCGAATGTGAACCAGGCAAGACGTGCCTGAGGGATGCTCCCGGACTATCCTGAATACTAACCAATATATTGTCCTTCGAGTGCTGGCAGTGAAGCGGAGAACCTAAGGAAAGGATTCGGTACCCTGTCAAGATGCCGGCTGGATCGTCAAAAGCGAAGGGGAAGGTGCAGGGCAAGCTACAGCAGCCCGCGGCCTCCTCACGATCGCAGGGCCGGGATCCCGTCTCCGCCATCTTAGCTCCTGGCGCGCTCTCACCACGCGACAGCCAGTCAGCACGAATGGAGGTCGGAGCAGCAGGGGGCTCTCGGAGCCCGATGGCACAACTCTGCGGCCCCGGGAACGAGGAGGTGGGGGTCGTGCAATTACAAAGCCTATCCTGGATGCCCTGGCGGGGTTTATAGCAGAGCTACTGGTGCACATAGATCACCTTACGGCTGAGTGCACGCTGATCCGACAAGACATCGACAAAATAAGAGGTAGGCTAACCTCAGCAGAGGACCGCAACTCCGGGGTAGAGGACACCTCTCAGTCGCACGGCACAGAGTTGGCAGAGCTGCAGGCCATGGTACAGTCGCTCCAGGAGAGGGCCGATGACGCCGAGGACCGCCAGCGACGGAACAACATCCGCGCGGTGGGACTCCCGGAGGGCGCAGAGGGCAACAAGACGGCGGTCTTTGCGGAGAGCTTCTTCAGGCAATTACTATCCCTGCCTGATATGCCACCAACATAAGTGGTAGAAAGGGCCCATAGGGTACCCACGGGAAACCGACCGCCAGGTACACCCCCTAGACCTTTCTTGGTCCGGTTCCTCAATTATCGAGACAGAGACCTGATGCTAGCTGAGGCGAGGAAGAAACAGGAATTGCACTTTGAAAATGCGAAAATAATGCATTTCCCTGACTTCTCAGCAGAAACCCAGCGACGCCGCAGGTCTTTCAATGATGTCAAGAAGAGGATGAGGGATAAAGCCATACAGTACAGCATGCTCTACCCCAGCAAACTCCGGGTGCAGCACAAAGGCCTGGTTAAATTTTTTGACACGCCGCAGGAGGCATGCAACTGGCTGGACAGGGATCCCTGAAAATGGAGGCTCTTTTTCTCAGAGGAGGTATCTGCAACTGTTTCGGTCAGCCTGTAATTGCATTAGCACCTGCTGAGCCATTTAAAAAGTGTATTTTTTCTACAGTTTTTTATTCTTATTTTTTTTGGTTCCTTTTTTTCTTGTCCTGCAACTTGTTCTGACTTCTACTTTACCATGTTCTGTCTTGGTGCACTTCCGCCAATCCTTATGGGTCCCCCTGCCTCCTCATAGGTATACATTCCCTGGTTACTTGAACGATGCTTAGAGTAGGAGGAGGCCTAGTGGTTGTGACCTGTCCTGGGGGGTTCCTGCAACTGACAATTAGTAGCTGCTGGTAGTGGCGGAGTGCACACATATGGAGCTTGGAATATGAGTGAAGGAAATATGATATTGATCTTTTCCTGGTTACACAGCACTGTCCAGATATACTCTCACGCTGTTCAAGTTTACTCCGCTTCAGGGAGCGGACAGAGGACAGGAATGGATCACGAATTGCCGAACTGTTGGGTCTGTCGGAATCCACCCACCAAGTTTTTGTTGGTTTGTTCTGGGTATAAACCGAGCACCGGACAGTTTTGTTTTTTTTTTTTTTTCAGGTGCAACGGTAGCTAGGGGGGGGTTAAGTTTGTGTTCCACTGGCTCACTGGTACTAATGAATTGTTCACTTTTGGGGAATTGTGTACTAAATTATATATTTTCTGGTTGTCTGTCCTCCTACCCTCTATTAGGGTGGCGATGGCTGATACTGGACATGAGCACCACCTCCAGGCTTAGTCATGGCTGATGATCTAAAAATATTTTCTTGGAATGTACGTGGGCTAAATGACAAATTTAAACGTGCAGCTGTCTTTCAGTATCTCAAATCAGTTAAACCACATATCGTCCTTCTGCAAGAGACGCACCTGAGTGGAGGTGGGGTGCTGGCACTGAGGAGGCCCTGGGCACAGAGGGCGTTACACGCCACCCATTCCACGTATGCGAGGGGTGTCTCCATCCTTATAAGTAAACAGCTGCCGGCCTCAGTGCACCATGTGTTCTCGGACCCGGAGGGACGATATGTGGCGGTGGTTCTAACCATAAGAAATATACAACTGTTAATTGTGAATATATACTTACCTCCTCCTGTTCAGCCTCAAATGTTGTTTGATATTCTGTTGAGATTGGCCCCCCATGCTCACCTTCCTGTGGTTTGGATGGGGGACTTTAACTCAATACTGGATGCTGCCTTGGACTCCTCTAATCCGGGCAGGGGGGAGTCGGCAGACCTGGTATCCTGGGCGGAATTGGCTGGCCTCCGAGAGCTCTGGCGATGGAAACATCCGGGATCTCGGATGTACTCTCACATTTCCAAAACGCATCGCTCGGCTGCCCGCATTGACTTAGCTTTTGGTAATACCCGTGTCTTGGGTCTATTGCGGGCAGCTGAGTACTTGGCTGGGTGGTTATCTGATCATACTCCCCTTTTGGTGACTTTGGCCTTGCCATCACTGGTGGGGGAGCGCCCCTGGCGCCTAGCGCCGGGATGGATGCATGAGGACCAATTTCTGGTTAATGTCCAGTCCTCTAATACAGCCTATTGGTCCTCCAATACTGGTTCTGCCGAGCCCCCGGTGGTTTGGGATGCATACAAAGCGGTGATAAGGGGGGAGTGTATCTCGTCCATAAAGGCAGCCCGTAGGGACCATGGTGAGGAGTTGAGGGAGTTACAGGCTAAAGAAAGGGAATGTGCGGAAAGGCATGTGGTCTCCCACTCAGAGCAGTCTCTTGAGTCCTGGATGGCGGCTCAGCGACTTCTCTCTTTGCACTGCTCGGATTTGGCACACACAGAGTGGAGGCGCAGGCAGGAGTCCCTTTTTGCAGAGGGTGACAAAAACGGGAAATTACTGGCCCTGTTAACTGAGGACAGACAGCCCCCTACGGATATACCAGTGATTAGGTCTTCACAAGGGACTCTGTTGTCGGAACCCTCCGACATACTAGCGGAATTTGTATCTTTCTTTTCCTCCCTATATGACACTATCAATCCGTACGATCACCAAGTTTTAGAGGACCTACTGACGCAACTGCCATTACCCACTTTATCGGATGCGGACAGGGAGATGCTAGATGCCAAAATTACCACTCTGGAAATTGAGGCAGCAATAGCCGCTTTCCCATCAGGTAAGGCCCCAGGCCCAGACGGTTTCCCTGCAGATTTTTACAAGTCCCTCGCTGGAGACATTGCACCCAGGTTGGAGGCTCTTTTCACATATTGTCTGGACAATAGGACCCTCCCACAATCTATGCTTGACGCTTACATCATTCTCCTACTGAAACCGGGTAAGGATCCCACGAACTGTTCTTCGTATCGTCCAATAGCCCTGCTCAATATGGACCTGAAAATTCTCACAAAAGTACTGGCAAGGCGGCTGGCAGGTGTTATTTCCTCCTTGGTGGATGCGGATCAAACGGGATTCATGCCGGGGAAGTCCACAGACACCAACTTGCGAAGGGTTTTTACACACTTGCAGCTGCCGAATGAGGGTCTGCCTACTAGAGTTCTTGTCTCAATAGACATAGAAAAGGCATTTGATTCAGTGGATTGGTACTATATGAGCAGGGTTCTTGGACTTATGGGCTTCGGCCCTAGGTTCAGAGAGTGGGTCACAATGCTGTATAGCGCTCCGCGGGCGGCTGTCAGGCTGGGCCAGGGGGTCTCCTCCTTTTTTGGGATAAAACGTGGCACTAGGCAGGGCTGCCCCCTGTCCCCTTTTCTTTTCGCCCTGGCCCCTGGCGATAGCCCTGAGGGCGCCGAGGCCCTCTGGAGCTATCAGAGTGGGCTCGATCTCGGAGTGTTTGGCCCTATATGCGGATGATCTGATCCTGTTTCTTCAGGACCCCGGCCCCTCGCTTCGTGGAGCACTAGATATTTTAAATAGATTTGCTACGTTCTCTGGCCTCCGGGTAAACTGGTCTAAGTCCTCCATTCTGCCATTGGATGAAGGAGCCAGAGAGCAGGCTGATCCCGACCTCCCGCTGAGATGGGTCACCTCCTTGACCTATCTGGGGGTTAGGGTTTCGGCGAATCCAAGTGATTACATTTCCCTTAATCTGACCCCTCTCTTGGCCATGTTCATACAGAAGATTCAGGGGTGGTCTAAATTGCCATTATCCATAGTTGGCAAAATTAGCCTAATTAAAATGAAATTTCTCCCGGTCGTCCTTTATTTTTTACGTCATGCCCCGATTTGGATACCGAAGGCTTTTTTTCAAAAATTGGATAGCCTTACTAGCACCTTTCTGTGGTCCCCGGGTCATCCACGGGTGGGACTCCAAACATTGAGGGAACCCCTCGGACGGGGGGGGTCTGGCGCTCCCGGATTGGCATAAATATTTCCTTGCAGGTCAGATGGTGTTTGCTCACCGCTGGCTTACGGCGGATGAGGAAGATTCGGCTACAGTGTTGGAGGCTGCTCAGTTGGGCTCATATGAAAGTCTTAAGCTGGCACTCTTCAGGGGTGTGGGCTCTAGTCTCCCCTTGACGAAATCCATGAAAACGACAATTAGAGCATGGGAGGAAGCTCTTAGGTTGGCATCCCCTAGCTACCGTGGATTGTCTCCTTCGACCCCACTTTGGCTTAATCCCAAGCTGGATCAATTCCTCCCCAATATGGATGTGGCCATGTGGGCGGCAAGAGGGATAAAGACGTTGGGGGACATAACAAGAGAGGGTGAACTTTTGACATTTGACCGACTCAAGGCCAGACATGACTTGCCCAATTCATTACTGTTCCGCTATTTCCAATTGCGCCATGCGTTTCAGACCCAATTCAGGGACGGATCCGTCGAGTCACTACCCTCAGACCTCGAGAGCCTCCTTTCCAAGTCTTCCTTACCTAAGACGTTATCAACAGTGTACAAGGAACTATTCAAGCTATCCCCACCGGCAGTTGTAAAGTGTAGAGAACATTGGACTAGGGAGGTGCAGGACCTCCAGTCCGATGATTGGGATGATCTCTGGGATCGCCCTTTTAAATACTTAATCTCGGCCAGGGATAGATTAATTCAATTCAAGTTCCTCCATAGAATATACTATACCCCAGCTAGTTTGGGGAAAATATACCTGTCGGCCTCAACGGAGTGCTGGCGTTGTACCCTCAAGCCGGCCGATGCGGACCATGTATTTTGGAGCTGCCCGCTGGCACAGGGGTTTTGGTCAGCTGTGTCGTCCTGCATCTCCTCATTATTGTCAGTTCCCATTCCTCTGACTAGGGGGATTTGCTTATTAGGAATGGTGGATGAGGTAGTATCATCTAGGGCCCTTAGAACGTTTCTCACTATCACCCTGTTTTACGCCAAGAAAGCCATATTACTTCATTGGAAAAAGCCAAATGCACCTACACTTACTTATTGGAAGGGACGGAGAGGGAATAGTGAAATGTACTTTCTTTAACAGGTAGTTGGTATTTGATATTTGGCCCGTACAATGACAACACTGTCAGTAGGGTGGGGGGTACGTCGTATTGATCCTCCAGTGTAAAACGGGTAGAAATTGGTTGACAGCACAGGAGACTGTCGGTTCCGACGGTCTGGGATAACTTAAAGGCAAGTGTCGGAGAGCTTTGTATGCACCGGGTATCGTAAGTGATCAGGGAAGGTTATTCATTCACATCCACGTAAACCGAAAAAGGTTACTTCATTATACCGAAAGAACCGCATTTTGTCCCACTATCACTCTTTGCAAGATTCCCGGGATCTACTATGATGGAGTAGGTGGTAAGGATTATTCGTTTAGGGGGATCAGTCTCCTTACCCTTGACTGTTATTACTCCTCTACGTCCTGCTGTGTCGACTGGTTTTGGGGACACGGTCGCCCGTCGAGGTTTTATGTACCAGGCGTAGCCGGCCGAACTCCCATGTTGCGGTCGTGAGGCAACTCCGGCTGTCCATATAAAAGGGGTTTGATCGACCCCATATCATATA
>BLSH010113976.1:1335545-1360272 GCA_018402905.1 Glandirana rugosa | reverse complement strand
AGAGCAAGATATCTATTATCTGAATCTACAAAGACACCGGTTATTTACTATCTCCCAAAAATACACAAGAGACTCATTAAACCACCGGGGAGACCTATAATCAGTGGAATCAACTCACTGTTCTCCAGACTAGGAGAATACCTGGACCAATTTCTGAAACCATTAGTGAACGAAGGGAGATCTTATCTTAGGGACAGTTCTCAGTTAATTAAGGAACTGGAGAACCTAGAGAATGTGGGGAATTGCCTACTAGCTACAGTAGATGTTAATTCACTGTATACTAGTATAGTGCAAGAACATGGCCTCAAAGGAGTCGAAAAGGCTCTTTACAATAATTCAAAGTTAAAAACAGTACAAATACAATTTATTTTAGAAGGTTTGAAACT
Organism: Glandirana rugosa; assembly: GCA_018402905.1. Classification (NCBI taxonomy): domain Eukaryota; kingdom Metazoa; phylum Chordata; class Amphibia; order Anura; family Ranidae; genus Glandirana; species Glandirana rugosa. The sequence continues at coordinate 1,359,886 of BLSH010113976.1, read as the reverse complement.
GGCAATGGAAAATAATTACTTCTGGTATGATCATCACTATTATGTACAAGAAAAGGGCGTTGTGATGGGGGCTAGATATGCACCTAGTGTTGCCAACCTCTTCATGGATATGTGGGAAGAGAAATACATCTATGCTCGTAACAAACCTGAATTGAAACTATATTGAAGATATATAGATGATGTTATCATCCTTTGGGAAGGGTCAAAGGAATCTCTCCAGAGCTTCATAGAAGACATGAATAAGAATACCTATGGGATTACCTTCACAGAGGAATGGAGCCACACAGAGATTAACTACCTAGACTTACATATATTTAAAGCAGAAGATAGACTATATACAAAAACATATTTCAAAACTACAGACAGAAATGGTTACATCCCTACTTCTAGCTGCCATCACCCAGGATGGAAAAAGAACATACCCAAAGGACAGCTCATAAGAATACGGAGGAACTGCCGGAGGAATGAGGATTATGATACACAAGCTGATATCCTGCTCAAAAGATTCCAAGAAAAAGGATATTCCTTACAGGAACTAGTGAAAACCAAAGAAATGGTAAAAATATCCCCAGAAGTATGTTACTTGAAAAATCGGAAAGAAATATTAAAACATTTGAAGATTTAACATTCATTACTGGTTTTAATAAACAACACAAGATGGTGGAGAGTATCTTCAAGAAATATTGGCCTATTTTAAAAACAGATAAAGTCTTATCCAAGTTACTACCTCATAAACCGAAATTTATATATAAGCACCCAACTTAAGGAATCATCTTGTACATAATGTGATTAACCCCCCAGAAGAAGTGAAACTCATGGGTGATCTGAAAGGATTCTACAGGTGCCAGAAATGTCTGCCATGCAGAGTCAGTATGTCACAACCCAGAAAGAAAGAGAGTTCCAAAGCCAGGACATCTAATAAAGAATACCAAATCAAAGAACTGATTACAAGTAATAGTACTCATGTGACATACATCATTGAATGTCCATGTCACTTTCAATATGTAGGGAGAACCACAAGGCCCCTATTTAAGAGGATCAGGGAGCATATTAATAACATCAAGAAAGGGTTCCCCAAACACAACTTGTCCCGACATTTCAAAGAATTCCACCACAAAGACCCCTCATGCCTCATTTTCTATGGGATTGATAGAATTAAAAATAACTGGAGGGGAGGGAACAAAAGGATTGCCATATCCCAAAACGAAACCCGGTGGATCTATCGCCTGGGCACTCTTGTGCCAGGTGGGTTAAACGTAGACATAGATTTGAACTGTTTCCTGTCTAATTTTTAATAACTTCTGTCTAATTTTTTTTTAAAAATCATTTTTTTAAATGACAGTTTTCGACCCTGATTGGTTGTATCCACTTTTAACTATGAACATATTTACTATTTATGATTTATCATTTTTATGTAAATAAGAGTGTATACATATTTAACTTTTTAGGTAAGAAGGATTTTTGAAATATAATTTTAATGTAATTTTAAAGAATATATATTAGAATGAATTAATTCTTAATGGGAAAGCAAACACCGTGTAAGATATGATATACTGTCCTAACAATTATAGAGCAAAATGTCTTACATATATCCCGATTTAAATGTTTAAAAGCTGAATTTGCAATCTCTTCCTCTCCTTTAAGAACGCCATCCCTTTATCTGCCCACCAGGACGTGACGTGATACATATATATTTACACACTGCTTCGAGCATATGTTTACGGGTACCAAATCTTAAAGTTTCACTTTTGACTATTTCCAATACCAACTGGCTTCTTACTCCTTCTGAATAATCACTCTTGTTTTTTGTTTTTAAAACCCTCTTTTTTATGTATTGAACGAAAGGTATAAAGTTGTATATAAGCTTGAAAAAAAAAACACGGGTGTACTTAATAAGACCGCCCACCATGCTGTGTATATAAGCGGTTGGAGTACCAAGATGGCCACCGTTTCCGACGACGTCCTTTGACGAAACGCGTTAGCCGGGGCCAGCAAGTACGTCCATTACGTTACGTCACGTCCTGTTTTGGTGGTTTTGCTAGGTGGAACGCAAGTCGAAGGAAGGGGAAGAGACTCGCTCCTTACTCAAACAGCAGCTGCACTGCTGACTTGCAGTCTGACACCAATTTTAAACCACAAACCACCAAGATGGATGTTTTTTATTGGAAATTTTAATTGGATGTAATAAAAGTCTTTTAAAACGGAGTTACACTATTTTGGAATTTTTATCCCTTATACGCATACTATAGCGGAGGGAGCCCTGTATATGGAGGATTACTGTTCCTGACCACACACAGACCAACCTGGAGATCGGGGCCAGAGGCCGGATCAGTTACATGCGTGATACCCCTGCAGGGGTGTTGAGCTCTGGTAAGTGGGGACACAAGAGGGGAGCACGTGTGGAAGTCACTCATTTATCCTGGAAACGCCAATGGAATGCTATTAATCACCAAGCACATGCCTGAATCGAGATTGTAGAATTTACTTATGCGCTGAGGATTGCGTGGATTCGTTACACAAACAATTCACAATAACGTTTTTATATCTCATATTTTTGTATGGACAATGGGACTCTTTTTATGAAAGTTAACATATATACACCTGGTGTTCAGTTTATTTATATCATTTTTTTATATATATATTAATTTTTTATATACATTTACATCGCACTATTTGTCACTTTAAAATTAATTTATTTGGGCTGTATAAAACAAGCTCAAGTTAGAAGCTGATTGGCTACCATACACAGCTGCACCAGATTCTGAGTGCTCCAGCTTTTGTAAATCTCCCTTCATGTAACAATAATGAGATCTGATGAATCCCAAACTGTGAGGGGAGAATAGGGAGGTCGTATTGAACACAGAGATACCTTAATTTCATCAAATTTTCAAGTCGATGACTAAAGTCCTTAGGATTTAATCTCATGTCTGTGTTTGGCAACCAGGGAAGGGGACACAGATAAGCCACAGACCAGTTTGAAGCAACTTTGACAGAACACAGGCAGCAAAGATGGAGTGCAGAAGTGTCCTCAAACCTCCACTTGCAGAGAGTGCACAAGACTAGTCTAGTGAAGCAATACACATTCTTATTTTTAGTGGTTTTTTTTATTTTTTCGTTTTTTAATTAACAAGGCCCAGCTTTTATTTACATTCCAGAAGTTCTGCTGTGATGGAGTTGCCTTCATAAAAAGTGACTACACTAATGTATAAGAAGATACTAATCAGATCGACAACAAACCCACCTTATTACTTAGCTCAGGAGGCTAATAAATCATATTAGACATGCATAATGTGTATATCATATATGGTCTCTAATAAATTGTAATTTCTCTCTGCCCATTAATACGCTGGATGTTGGAATTTGAAACCTCGTCAGATGAAAATATAGAGGTATTTGAACAACTGTCATTAAAAGGATTACTAAACCCAAGAACAAAAATGGATTACATGTTAGTTTGCAGTCCTTAGATGTGGTGGCTACATTCATTTTCTTTTTTCATATTCAGCAAATACCTGTTGATCATTCCAGAAATTTCATATCCTTATCGCCTCCTGTGAGCTGCACCAAAGAATATCTTCCTGCCTAGCTCTCTGCTGTCAACTACCACTTGCTCTGCTCACTATGGAAGATGAAGAGATACGGCAAGATTTGTAGTCCATGTAAGGAGTGCAGCCTAGGGTGGCAACCATGACTCCCTATATACATAATATGGAGGAATGAGAACAACACATACTATTCCCCAACACAAGTATCCAATTCTAGAATGGACCTTTTCCATCACGGACCACTGGACTGTCCAGCATGCAACCTTGTCATAAATTGGCAACATAACATCGTTCCAACCAGCATCCAACTTGAATATCTTCATAGACCTATTCTCCAACGTTGTGGAGACTAAACTTGACCTTACTTTCAAACCCCAAACATCATTAAGTGATTAAAGAGGCCCATAATAATTTCTTTGAATTGAATGATACATCTGAAATTAGTAGGCCTGCACCATGGTCCACCTACAAAGTGTACATGAGAGGAATTCTTATCAAATTCAAATCTTTTTTTAAGTGCCAGAGGACCCGTCAGATAGAAGAGGTACTCGCAACCATTAAATAGAGGAGTAACGCAGTCACCTAGGAACAGGAAGTATGTTATTTTCAGGATTACCAGGTGAAAATAAAGGACAAGAAGATAGTGAATAGAAATCTAATGCAGGCAACTCATAAAGGAATAATAAGCTGTAATATATTACATCTTAGTTTAGATGTGGTCTGTGGATGTGGTGAGGTGTAGGGTGTGTCTACTGAACATTTTACTCCAGCATGCTCTCTCAATGTCCACTGCACCTTTCGCCTGACAAGTGACAACCAATGAAACTAAGGATATTGACAGAATCACGTTATTGAGAGCCATTGACTCTGATTCCCAGATTGGTCTTACTCTGCAGGGGTGTTGGACTCTGCAGAGAACCAATGGACCTGGCAAGCATTACTTTGGTATTTTTCACTTTTAATCCCATTTATTTTACTGTTGCTAATTTCTATCTGTTATATCTTTTCTATAACTATTTCTTGTACCATTTGGCTTTTCTTTTCAATAAAACAATATTTAAGTTGAATCTCTGAATGTTCTAATCAGAAATGAAAGAATATTTAGCCACCGAAGTGTAAACTCTGTTACATTCCTGTCTGGGTGTGGCAGTGAGGGCAATAAGGGAATTTGGTAAAGAAGAAAGCTTTGGGGGTTTCCAAGCAAATCATTAAAAAACTCACAAAAAATAGAAAAAAAACTTTATTAACTAGAGTTTTCACACATAATTGATATACCAAGGCTGCCTTCATGAAATATAAAAACAACAACCGATGTGGTGTGGTGTAGGGTGTGTCTGGTGAGCAGTTTACTCCAGCATACCTATCAATCTGCGACACCTTCTGCCAAGTACAGCCGTGACCAGAAATGCGTGGAATGCTACAGAGAATAACAGGCACAAGTAAAGTGTAAAATTAAAGAATTTATTTTAAAATAAGTGAACAACAGAAATGTAAATGCACCTCCAATATACCAAAACTGTGTAAATCAAACCAGATAACCAAATAACGACACACAGTGAACAACTTCCCAAACCAAGTATATACAGGAAACCAGGATAAGAGAAGCGTAGTTGCAACAGAGGCAGCGTCATACACGGGAGATCAAGCAGAGGGAGCTGGGAACAAGACAGGACATGGAGAGGGTTACAGGAGACGGAGCGAGCAAGTAGGAAGGGAGCAGGCTGCAGGGTCGGGGTCGAAGTCAGGGTCCAGGAACAGGATACAAAATGCAGGAGCCCAGGTCAGGGGCCCATGGAGACAACACCAAGGCAGAAAGGAAGAGCATAGACAGGGCTTAAATACACATCTATCAGGTTTGAGTATGGAAGCCGTGATGCTAGAAGGGCTCCCCTTGCGGCTTAGTGCAGTGCACCCCTGGAGAAAGAACAGGGAGCACGGTGCCCAAAGGAGCATGGTTTGCCAGGTTCTTGCTTGAAGTCTGGAGAGCTGATCACCCAGGGATGACTGTAGCAGGCTGAAAGCACCGGAAGACTGGAAGTACTGAGGAGTTTGGAAAAGGAGAAGCCGGGAGCTGAGCCAGAGGTCATACACAGTTAATCAGTCCAGAAGCACAACAGGAGCAAGCCGGGGTCAAGCACAGGAGACAGAATAAGCAGGGGCGGGGTCAGATGCTGGGAGGAGGCAGTAGCAAAGTTTAAATATGAGCCAGGGGTCAGAGCCCGTCAATCAGAGGGCAGAGTCAGGGCAAGCCGGGTCGGTAACAGGAAGTCCACAGATCAGGAGACAGAAGTGCAGAGAACATGGGAGAGCTGCGATAATCCAGCAACATCAGGCTGTCAGTAGCAGGTATAAATAGGCAGCTTGGTGCCAGCATCTATAATGCCACTCATGCGCGCCTGCCCGCACTGACGCGCATGTGCGTACGTCGATGCGTGGCGCACGCGAGAGTTCTTTGTGCATGTCCATGCTGGATATGGGCAACGTTGCCAGTTCTGTCATGAACATCTGCCTGACAACATCATGCAACAAGCATCAGGTGATGACACATTACATGAGATAATGAGCTTCTGGCTGCTGAGGGAAACCTGCTGGTGGACACCGGAACTGCAGCCTATAGATCTGAATGTTCCTGGGGTGTGTGGAAGTGATCCGGTGGCTGTACAGCCTCTGCCTCGCTCCCATCTGACAGCTTCCATTTAGCTACAGCCACAGTATAGCACCAGAAGGGTTTGTGTGACAGGAAAGCTGCTCTACTGCAGAGTTAGCCTGTCCCAGTGATGATCACCTTCAGCCCTTCTGGTGCTTAGATTGTTGCCACAGAGCTGGAAAATCTTTGCACAAGGTGGGATCTGAGAGTGTATTCATCCCATGTACAATCTGTGGAGGGGAAGGCCCACCTCCAAGCCTGGTGTGTGACACCAAACCTGTGCAAACATTTAATAAGCTGCCCAGGGGCGGACTGGGCCAGGGGACAGGATGGCATTTTCCCCCCCTGGGCCGCTCTGATACTCAACAAAAAGGCCGCTGCCACTTCACTCACAGACAGTAGTGTCCCAGGCGCCAAGAACCGTTTTCACTTGTTCCACTGCTGACCACTGGTGTCTAAGTAGGGTTGCCACCTGTCCGGGATTCACCTGGACAGTTCGGGTTTGGAATCATGTGTCTGGGTTTCAGACTGCCTGAAATCCGGACACATTAATCAGACTGGACCATGGCTTCCCAGCAGGGTTGCTGGCTGTAGTTGTCTAAGCTGAGAGTTTTTGTAACACTTTCACACTGCCCAAAGCCAGCACTAACACCCCCCCCCCCCCCAAACACACACACAGATAGGAGAGGAAAGAGGGCTTGATCTGCACCTCTTCCTCCCCCCCCTACCCCTGTGTCTGCCAACTCTTCAATTATCGGCGCTGTGCCTCAGAAAAGGAAAGTGGGGGCTGGAAATTTGACGTCCAGCAGCCTCAGATACATCTGGATGAGAGGTGCTGACTGCCAAGGTGTGAGTAAGCTCACCATCCATCCCTGTCTGTGACTGAAGTCTCCCCCCCATCCTTGTTCTCTCTCCTGCCTCTGAGTGTGTACACTAAGCTAAATCAGGGTTCTCAGAGCACCCTTTACATCAGAGTTCCCCTTTACACCAGAGGCCACAGTGTTCTCCCTTATATCAGAGTACATCAGAGTTCTCAGTGTTCCCCCTTAAATCAGGGTTCTCAGAGCATCCCTTATGTTAGAGTCCCCAGAGTTCTCCCTTACATCAGAGTCTGCAGAGTTCCCCCTTAGAGTGAAAGGGAATTTTGCAAGTTCAGATATAAAAGGGGAACTCTGTGGATGCTGATGTAAAGGGGGATAGTTGTTATTAACGTCATATTATTAAAAATGTTAATTTAATAGCAAAATATATGCATAGTTTATACTAGGAAAAAAAAATTGCTGTGCGCAGCTAAAGTGTTCGGGTTTGACTTGAGGAAAAGGTGGCAACCCTATGTCTAAGACCGCCTCGCATCTAGCAACCAGTGACGTCATGTGCAGTGTCCACTAATGCACAGCAAGGCCGAGGCCCCAGCATTCAGAGTGGACGAGGATTTAAAGTAGGAGTCCATGCTAAAACTAAAATCCCTGTATCTATAGATACCAACCTTCTAACACTAACCTCTCTAACCCTGTAGAGAAAAATTCAGTATACATACCTATTCTGAAGGCGATTTGACCCGGTCTCCAGCAGCAGAAGCTCTGAAGGGGACAACGGCTGGGCAGCGACAGCACCCATAGACTTACTATGGGGCTTCCGTTGTTGGACGTGTCCTCTGCACCCGCCTCCACAGCAAAGCCACGGCTGACAGCTCAGCATGGGATCGGGGTCAGAGTGGCTTCAGAAAAGGTATACTGATTTCTTCTTTACAGGGTTAGATAGGTTAGTGTTAGAATGTTGGTGTCTATAGATGCAGGGACTGTAGTATTAGCATGGACCTCTACTTTAAACCGGAGTTCCACCCAGTTAAAAGTCAGCAGCTACAAAAAGTGTAACTGCTGACTTTTAAAAATCGCACACTCATCTGTCTCAGGCTCCCGAGGTCTCGCTCTTCTCCCCCTCACCTCTGCGGCGCATCACAAGTGTGGGCACCCAGCTTTGGCTTCAAAGCCGGGCGCGCACTGCGCATGCGCGAGACGTGCTGCGCCTTGTGAATGGCTGGCATATCTTCTGGGGCCTGTGACGCGCCCCAGAAGATCGCCGAGGGGGGGGGAGGTGAACTTCCTTCCGGAGCCTCGGCTCTAGGAGAGGAAGTGGACCTGGGGCCGGATTAACATAGGGGCTATTGGAGCTGTAGCTCCAGGCCACTACCCAGTGAGTCACTAATGCTGCCCAGCCCTGCTCTGTGTGTGTACACATGATCGATATGTATATTGGGGGCTGTATTGATATGTAAATCGCAGGGCGCATGCAGCATTGATATGTAAATGTCAGGGAGGCAGGCGACATTGATATGTAAATCCTCACCACCAGGGCCTATGATGCTCTTAATCCGGCCCTGCGTGGGACTCCGCTTTAACTTCCTCCTCCATGTCTAGTGCTCAGCTCCACCCTCCTCGTCCAGCTCGTGCAGCGGCATGCTCAGAGGGAAGAAGGGAACTGGATTTAAGAGTCTCTTAAGACTGTGAGGTGAGGCCGGGCGCCAGGGATTGAACCATGTGTGTCATGAGGGAGCCGAGCAACCAGAGACCCGTACAGAGAGGACGGCAGGTGAGCTGGGAGCAGAGTAGGGAGCAGATGACACTCTTGAAGGGATAGGAGGAGGAGTTCACATCCTCAGCTCCAAGGGGCTCATGCTGGGACTTGTAGTCCGTCACTTTTGGGGGATGTGACCTCCCCAAAGTGAAGGACTACAGGTCCCAGCATGAACCCCTCAGAGGTGACGATGTGTCACACCCCTCCCCCCCAACTAGTGAAGGACTACAGGTCCCAGCATGAACCCCTCAGGGCTCAGGATGTGTCACACACCATCCCCCCCTCAACTAGTAAAGAACTACAAGTCCCAGCATGAACCCGTGAGGTCTAAGGGGGTCACATCCTTAGATTTCAGGTGCTAGTGCTTGAACTTGTAGTCCTTTTCTAGTTGTGGCGGCTTCTGGTTCTCAGCTCTGGGAGATTTATACATTGACTTGTCTGCGCTGTTCGCACTTTTAGTTCTTGGAGACCCTGGTGGTACAAGACCCCTGGGGGCCCTGGAGGGCCACATTGTCCTTCCCCCTACTTTGTGATCATGGAAAACCTTAGACTGTTTTCCCCGATCCATCACTTTGCCCCCACGGCTCTACTCACCCCCCCTCCCCCCCGCCAACCACCACCACCACCTTGGTAAATAACACAGAGCTCGGTACACTGACAAGCAATCTGTTTTTATTCCCTGCAAAGCAAGGAGAAAACAAAAAGTTTGCTTAGTAAAAGCACCACATATTACCCACATTACACCAGGGGCCCGCGGCACCCTCTGATGTGGTCTGCCAGTTCCTGCTGAAGGATGGTGGATCGGCAAGCCCAGATCGCAGATTCCTGACCCACTATCCCCGAGTATCAGTGTGATGGGATGGTGGGTCAGGACCCAGCCAGCAATACCCACCAACAGTACCCACCAGCAGTACCCGCCTGCAGTACCCACCAGCACTACCAGTCAATAGTACCCACCAGCAATACCCGCCAGCAGTACCAGCCAGTAGTACCAGCCCTGGAGGACAGTCAGCTGCAGCCACCAGCCATACCCACCTGGGGGACAACAGCAGCCAGCGATACCTGCAGGAATCCCAAGGAAGGTCAATTGAGGTGCAGGTAAACCGCAGTGCATCAGTGTGAAAGCAGCCTTAGGCCCCTTTCACGCGATCGGTCCAATCGGGTCCGCCTGTCTGTTTTTCAGGTGGACCCAATTGGACCCTCCATTAACCTCTATAGAGCGACCGATGTAAACGGACTTGTCTCCGTTTACACCCACCTATCTCCAATCCCATCCACATAAAAAAAACAGAGAAGGTATCCGCCCAATTCTGTCTAGGCGGATTGGAGGGCCCATAGAGTACAGTGGGCTGTGTCCGTGTCTGCTCTGCATATGTGGAGTGGACACGGACCTGCAATCTGTCCGCTCCGCTCATTGTGGCCCGCGACCGATTACCAAGTCGCTACAGTGGCCCTCGCTCCTTAAAAGGTTGGGAACCCCTGCTTTACACATTGTTAGGTACCCATTTAACCCCTTGATTGCCCCTAAATGTTAACGCCTTCCCAGCCAGTGTCATTAGTGCAGTTGTTAATGGGCCACTTGACTGAACTTGCCCCCCAGGCCTAAGGCTGCCAGCCCTCAACTTGTCACAATAATGAGGTCTGACGAACCCCTGTGTGCGGAGAATGGGGAAGTCGTATTGATTACAGTGCTAACCCCATCTCTTCAAATTTCACAAGTTGGTAATATAAGTGGTCAGGTTTTGTTCTCATGTCTGTGGCTGGCAGCCAGGGAAGTCACAGAGCACTTTGAAGGCCCTTTAACAGAACAAAGGTAGCGAAGATGGAATGCAAACCTCCCATAGCAGTCTGCAAAAGACTTCTGATTGTCTCAAACAAAAATGGCTGTCAAACAGTCTAGTGAAGCAATAAACATCCCTGTTTTTTTTTTTTTTTTTTTTATAAGCCCATGTAAGTTATAAGCCCATGTAAATACTAGTAAAATGGGAAAATAATACTCAAAAAGAGATGATGCGCTGCACACCCCAATTAGTTGTTAATAAAATTAGGATAGTTCCCCCAAGGGGTTTCAGGCAGCAATTTGAATTATTCAAAATTTTAGTTTTATTCAACAAATGTTTTTATTAAAATAATATTACATTTAAAAAGGAATTCTTAAGATGAAAACATGAGCTCTGGTTGTACAACAAGGACACATCCAACAGTGCAAGCAATATTGTTTACAAAATAAATCAATGTTGATGCATTTTGCAAAGGATTACATTGCAGAATCAGCCCTATAGATACCCCAAGGCGTTTCAACCATTAACATCTTGGTCTTCATCAGGGGGAATTAGCCTCTAAAAAAAGAAGAAAGTTAGGATTTCAAGTTTAAAGCGGTAGTAAACCCGCCTGAAAAAAAAAAAAGCAATCCTGCAAGGATATTATGAAATACTTACCTTAGAACGAGGCCCCCGATGCCCGAGTCGGTCAGCGCTGAGGGAGCTGACATGATGGTCCTCTTCTTTCTTCCGGGTACGCGGCTCTGGCGCTGTGAGTGGCGTGCGCGCGGGAGCTCTTTGTTCCAGCAGCCAGCTCTGATTTGCCGGCTGCCTCCGCCGGATCATCAGAGCGCATGCGCCGCTAATGTCTGCGGCTGCATGCAGGGAGAATGTCTCCTAAACCATGCAGGTTTAGGTGATATTCCTTTTACCTACAGGTAAACCTTATTATAGGCTTACCTGTAGCTAAATATAGTACTTGGGGGTTTACTATCGCTTTAAACACTATAAACTTTGTATTTATTTACAAAGTGTTATATTTACCACTAAGCATTGTCCTGAACTACCATGCTTAGCGGTAAATATAACACTTTGTACATAAATACAACGTTCATAGTGTTTAAACTTGAAATCCTAAAACTTCTCTGATGTTTTTTTAGAGGCTAATTCCCCCTGAGGAAGACCAAGATGTTGGTTGAAATGCGTCGGGATAGCTATACGGCTGATTCTGCAATGCAATCCTTTGCGAAATGCATCAACATTGATTTATTTTGTAAACAATATTGCTTGCACTGTTGGATGTGTCCTTGTTGTACAACCAGAGCTCATGTTTTCATCTTAATCATCTTAATTGATGTAAATACTAGTAATTGTGCTAAATAAAGCCTCTCCAGGAGCAGTTGCTCTCCTAGCTGAAAAGACGCTGGCTGGGTGTCAGCCGGGACAGTGGGCGCTCCTGGTCTGAGCCTGCGATCCTTGTGTGTTTGGCGCTCCGGTTACAGATTGGCAGGACATCCACAAGGCGGACTGAGATGCTCCATCCTCACACAGACCAGAGAAACCTTGCATGATTTTATAATATGTGTGGCGCAAAGGCTTTTCATTATAAGTGCATTTGTTTTTTTCCTGTATTTTTATTAAAGGTTTACTGCATTAGAGCAGTGCACTCTCTTGTCTTTTGTGTGTGTTTTTAGTTATTTTTTTAAACTACCAAAGTCAATGCTTTGGTTTATTTTCCATAATTTCTTCTGTGATGGAGTCACCTTCATAAAAAGTGTTTACACAAAAGTATAAGAAGATACCAGGTAGACACCAAACCAATCCATATTACTTGGTCCAGAAGGCTAATATAACGCATTTGATCTCATAAGCAAGACACATAGATGAGGTTTACATCACATTTGGTCTCTATTAAATTGTAATTTTGTGTGTATTCTGAATAATTGACAGTAAGGGTGCGTCTGCTGAGCATAATCAAATATTCCAGCACAGCTAATAACGCACCAATCAGCTCAGACACCAATCATCTATGGCAGTGGTTCTCAACTCCGGTCCTCAGGACCCACCAACAGGCCAGATTTTAAGTATTACCTTGGGGAGATGCAGACTAGAATGCTGCAATCACTGAGCAGCAAATTATATCACCTGTGATGTATTTCAGTTATCCTGCAAACCTGGCCTGTTAGTGGGTCCCGAGGACCGGAGTTGAGAACCACTGATCTATGGTGATGTCTATGCGTTCCAGACTTCAGGCTCTAATTGACTGCAAAGGATTTGCAACCAAGTATTAAAAAGTGAAAGGTTGATTTATGATTGTTAATCTGTCCCATTACTTTTGGTCCCTTAAAAAGTGGGAGGCACATATACAAACTGTTGTAATTCCTACACCGTTCACCTGATTTGGATGTAAATACCCTCAAATTAAAGCTGAAAGTCTGCAGGTAAAGCACATCTTGTTTGTTTTATTTCAAATCCATTGTGATGGTATAAAGAGCCAAAAAGATTAGAATTGCGTCGATGTCCCAATATTTATGGACCTGACTGTAAAACTGTAAACCCCTGGGAGCATGGATATGGCTTCACCCCGTGTGAACTGAATTGATTTCTGGGAAAAGCACTTACCGCACTGGGAGCAGGGATACGGCCTCCCCCCGATGTGAACTCTCCCGTGTCTGTTCAGATCTGGTCTCTTGAAGAAACGTTTCCCACACTCTGCACAGGGAAATGGCCTCTCCCCAATGTGGACTCGATCATGCTTTAGGACTGTGGTTCTCAAACCTGTCCTCAAGTACCCCCAACAGGCCATGTTTTGGGAATTTCTCTTAGATAAAATAGCTGTCCAAAATACTAAGCCATTGACTCTGATTTAAAGCACCTGTGCAATATAAAGGAAAACCTGCAAACATGGCCTGTTGGGGGTACTCGAGGACATGTTGAGAAGCACTGCTTTAGAAGATGAAGTCTCTGGGAAAAGCAATAACCCAAAGGGTTAAATGTTGTTTTAGATGTCAACTGTTTTATCAGTGATTATTGAATTTATTGCCTTAAATAGATTTTTTAACTAATTTAAATATGAGTGTCAAGACAAAATCTTATAATTTATTTTTTATCCTAATTTTTGTTTAATTATATGTTTTATTTTTAATTTCTATTATGGAATCAGGTCACCTGTTTGTGTATACAGTGTAATATACGACAATCAGTCATTAGTGTATTTATATCATTTGTATTTTTTTGATATTTGTCACTTCAATTAAAAGTGGAAGGGATGGTAATACATGTGGTTCCCAGGGATAGTTATAGGGAGCTGATTGTTTCCATAGATAGCTTATAGTGTGATGAGTGTTGCCGACCATATTGGTTTTACAGGGTAAACGCCCGTTTTGCACAACGGCAAATATGGAGCGATCAAGTGGAGATGTCCTATTGGAGGTTTCCTCCTACTGGAATAGAGCAGTAAAAGTGGGCTTGGTCGGTAGAAGACCGGCGTCATGATAAGGAGGAGGATCCATGTAAGGCTCCTTGGTATAAAGGTGGTATGTCGTGCCGCTAGGCCACGCCCTCTGGGGAAGTCGTAATGACGAAACGCGTCAGCGCGTGACCTAGTGGCGTACCAGGAAGCGACGTGTGTGGTTCACCAAGGAGGCAGCAACGAGGAAGTAATGAAGGGAAGTGTGTTCGTTTGTATCCCCTCGGTCTCCCGGTGCAGACTCCTGATATACGGTGACATACTGGTGATGATTTTAACTGAAATTGTGTTTATTGTTTCATTGTAAGTGCGGTTCTAAGGGGAATTTGGGGGCCAATAAACCTGTAGTGGTGACAAACTCCAGTACTTAAAAATCTCCATAGGCAACAATTTAAAATGTTTTAATGGTTACCAGGTTAGAGGTGCAGAGGAGATCTTTTGCTAGAATTATTGCTCACACTCTGGCGTTCGCGGTGATACCTCACATGTGTGGTTTGAACACCGTTTTCATATGCGGGTGCGAATTACGTATGCGTTTTCTTTGCAGCACGAGCTCGCAGGGACGGTGACGCTTTAAATTTTTTTTTGATTATTTTATTATATTTTTCATCTTAACGCTGTTCCTTTAAAAAAAAAAAATCTGATCACTTGATCACATTTATTGCTATCACAAGGAATGTAAAACCCCTTGTGATAGTAATATATGGTGACAGGTACTCTTTATGGAGGGCTGGGGGGTCTGTGAATACTTCACAGTATTCAGATCACCAAAAACGGCGATTCTGAATACTGTCATCTTTTTAAAACCGCCACCGTTAGCCGCAGAGTAAACTGGAAGTGACATTGTAACATGCTTCCGGAAATGTACGGAGGAGTCCCGATTGAAGCTGATTCCGACTTCCACAGGGACTCCACACAGCGGCCAGAAGTGTCGGATCGGAGCTCCGGTCTCCTGGTGGGACGGGAGACCGGAGAAGAGCGGCGTACGGTGGCAGGAGGGGGGATGTCCCCTCCCGCTGCCTGGGATAACGACCGAGTGACTCCCGAGCCGGACCGGCCATTATCACCGGATAGCCGACCGTCCGCTCTAAAAAACGGTACCAAGGTATAGGCTGTAGCCACAGACTATAACCCGATACTTCCACTTAAATCTGCCACCGTTTATAAACAGCGATTACACTAATTTACAACAGCAGGGCCCATTCCTGCGCCCAACAAGAGTAACTGCAAGGGGTGTGTTCTGGCACCGCCAACACCCAAGGCCCAATTTTTCACCACCTGTTGGACTGGGGCGTCATCACAATTTTTAACCACTTAACGCGAATCGCTGTTTATAAACGGCAGCAGATTTAAGTGGAAGTATCGGGGTAAAGCCTGCAGCTACAGAATATACCCTGGTAACGTTTTTTAGAGCAGGCGGCCGGCTATCCGGTGATAATGGCCGATCCGGCTTGGGAGCCACTTGGACTTTATCCCAGGGAGCGGGAAGAGCCACCCCCCCCCCCCCCCCGCCACCGCCACTCTTCTCCAGTCTCCCGTCCCACCAGGAGATCGGAGCTCCGATCCGACACTTCTGCCCACTGTGTGGAGTTCCTCTGGAAGCCGTAATCAGCTTCAATCGGGACTAGAGTTGAGTGAACCCGAACTGTAAAGTTCGGATCCGTACCGAACTTTGGGGTGTCCGTGACCCGGACCTGAACCCGGACATTTGAAAAAAAAGTTTGGGTTCGGGTTCTGGGTTCAGGTATTTGATCCCACCTGTTGAATAGCTGCAGGGCAGCCAATCAACAAGCGTTTCACTGGTTTGACCTTAGAATCCATCACAGCCATGCCTACTAATGGCATGGCTGTGATTGGCCAGTGCATCATGTGACCCAGTCTCTGTATAAGCTGGAGTCACAGTGCTGCATGTCACATGATCTCTGGGTAGTGTAGGGAGAGGATAAAGTGTTAATAAATTGAAGTGGCGCTGCAACTCTCAAGTAAATATACAGAAAACTATACTACTCAGTATATGACAAAAGGATATAAATAAAAATAACATCACCTATAGTGCATCATAATATGCTTAGCAACAAAGTGCAAAATATGCATAAGAAACAAAAGTGACTTAGTGCTAAATATACAGATAAACTCTCCAACAGTGACTGTTGCCAGAAAGATCTGTGATACTCAATTAAGAGCACTGCTCAACCTAAATGATAGGTAGGCAACTCTCTGCGGTGCTCAATATACAACAAATGAGTATAAATATAAAGTGCATAGTGATGTGCTTAGTGGCAATGCGCAAAATAAACAAGCAGCTCTATGCTTAGAATACAAGTGTAATATTAAATCTTCTACAATAAAGAATAAATAAATAAATAAGGTGCTTCACAATGTGCAACACTGCAAAATCGTGCAAGGTGCACATATATAGTCTCTTGGAAGTTAATTTCCACTAAGTGGAACGCGTTATTTCAATCAATCAAAAGTCCTTGAAACGCCAACACACAAGGCCCAATTTCTCGCCACCTGTTTGACTGGGGGCTTTTATCCCAATTTTTTAACTAATTTAAAACAGCAAGGCCTGCGCCATAATAAACAAAAAAATGACGTGCGGTTCCCCCCAAAATCCAAACCAGGCCCTTCAGGTCTGGTATGGATTTTAAGGTGAACCCCGCGCCAAATTTTTAAAAAAAATGGCGTGGGGTCCCCCCAAAATCCAAACCAGACCCTTATCCGAGCATGCAGCCCTGGCATGGCAGGAGGGGGTGGGGACGAGCGAGCACCCCCCCCCCTCCGAACCATACCAGGTCAATGCCCTCAACATGGGGAGGATGCTTTGAGGTCCCCCTCAAAGCACCTTGCCCCCATGTTGATGGGGAGAAGGGCCTCATCCCCACAAGCCTGGCCGGTGGTTGTGGGGGTCTGTGGGGGGGCGGGGGGCTTATCAGAATCTGGAAGCCCCCTTTAATAAGGGGGCCCCCAGATCCCGACCCCCCCCCATGTGAAAAAAACAAGAGGCAGCTTTTGACAAGTCCTTTATTTTGTATTATAGCTCTTTTCTTCTTTCTTCCTCCATCTTCTCCTGGGCTGGTGACGCTGGTGACGTAACTGAGTGAACCCGCCCCCTTCTGACGTCATGTGATGTCAGAGGGGGTGGGTCAGCCATTTACATCATGGGTGGCCCCGCCCCTTCTTATAAAAGTACTGTCATCACGAAGACCGCCCATTCGGGGAGACGCTTTATTAAAGGGGCTTCCAGATTCCGATAAGCCCCCCCGCCCGCAGACCCCCACAAGCACCGGCCAGGCTTGTGGGGAAGAGGCTCTTGTCCCCATCAACATGGGGACAAGGTGCTTTGAGGTGGGGGGGCAGAGCCTCCCTACCCCAAAGCACCCATACTCCCCATGTTGAGGGCATGTAGCCTGGTACGGTTCAGTAGGGGGGGCACCCCCCCCCATCCTAACCGGGCCAGGGCTTCATGCTCGGATAAGGGTCTGGTTTGTATTTAAGGGGGACCCCTGCATCAATTTTTTTTTTAATTTGGTGCGGGGTCACCCTTAATATCCAAACCAGACCCGAAGAGCCTGGTTTGGACTGGGGGGGCGCACACACTTTTTTCCAACGATTTTCTGTATATTGCTGGGAACCGGCAATACATTACAGCCGCAATTTTAAATGACAATTTTTCCTATGGAAATGTCATTTTGCTCTGGCTGTGTTCTGCACCTCACAGAGATGCTCCCTTTTACACACAGACACCCCCCAGGCACAAGATTTAAAGGAATTTTTCATTTTCTTTTTTCACTTTAACCACTTACCAACCGGAAGGTTTTCCAGCTTTAGGACCAGAGCACTTTTTGCGATTCGGCGCTGCGTCACTTTAACTGACAATTGCGCGGTCGTGCGACGTTGTACCAAACAAAATTTGCGTCCTTTTTTTCCCACAAATAGAGCTTTCTTTTGGTGGTATTTGATCGCCTCTGCGTCATTTCTGATCGCCGCTATAAACAAAAGAAGAGCGACTATTTTGCAAAAAAAACAAATTTCTTACTTTTTGCTAAAATTCAAATAAAAAAAAAATATAAAAAAACATTTTTTTTTCACCATTTTTGGCCGATTTATATTCTTCCTCATATTTGTGATAAAAAAAAATCGCAATCAGCGTTTATTGATTGGTTTGCGCAAAAGTGGCCGCCTTTACGGATGGTGAGAATTCATTTCTGGGTTTTTATTTATTTATTTATTTTTTACTAGTAATGGCGGCGATCTGCGATTTTTAGCGGTACTGCGATATTGCAGCGGACATGTCTGACATTTTTGACACTTTTTTGGGACCAATGACATTTATACAGCGATCAGAAATTTAAATGTCCACTGATTACTGTATAAATGTCATTGGCAGTGAAGGGGTTAACCTGCAGGGGGAGATCTAGGGGTTAACTGTGTTCCCTGGGTGTGTTCTTACTGTGGGGGGGTTGGACTAACATGGGCATGAGAGATCTAACTGATCCCAGTGACAGGGATCAGTAGATCTCCCATGCCCACACTGTCAGAATGGGGAACCGCCGTGTTTACATCGGTGGTTCCCCGTTCTTTCCCTGTGGCCGCTCATTGCGGCTCGCCGGCGGACGTCGGGTCCGCCTGAGCCGCGGGCACACTGCTCAGGAGTGCGGCGGGTGCGCGCCCCCTAGTGGCTGATTGCAGATCGCCGTCTTTTTACGGCGATTCGCGCTCAGCATCCCGACTGCCGCCGTGAAAACACGGCGCGCGATCGGGAACTGGTTAAACATTATTAAAATCACTGCTCCTGAAAAAACTATCGATTTATAAAGTTTTTTTTTGCATTGATCCATGTCCCCTAGGGCAGGACCCGGGTCCCCATACACTTTTTAGGGCAATAACATTGCATATAAACCTTTAAAATGAGCGCTTTTGATTTTTCATGTTCTCGTCCCATAGACTTTAATGGTGTTCGGATGTTCGCCCTGAACCTTTTGTCTGTTTGCATGTTCTGGTGCGACCCGAACCGAGGGGTGCTCGGCTCATCCCTACTCCTGAGATGTGTGCAAACCTGGTCACCAAGAAACGTCTGACCTCTGTGCTGCCAACCAGGGTTTCTCCACCAACTACTAAGTCCTGTTTTGCTTGGAGATCAAATACTTATTTTACTCACCGAACTGCAACTCCATTTATAACATTTGTATCATTATTCTGTCTCTATCATATAAAATAAACCTATTTATAGACCCTTCATTTCTTTGTAAGCGGGCAAACTTACACAATCTGCAGGGGATCAAATATTTATTTTGCCCACTGTACGTTTTTATAATGGCATCATTTAGATCCTGCTAAACCCTCAAAGATTAATAAAAACACACCAGATATAAAGTACGTAATTTTTATACGCATATTATATCAGTTTTAAATTCTGTACTGGAAAGTGCTTGTCTTTATGATGGGAAATAAATAAATGATTAAAAAAAAATAAGATATATAAAAAAAGAATTGAACAGAAGGTTTCGTCTTCTCCGACTACATAATTTGCCCAGAGATGCACTTAATCTGAGAGTATATTGATTTTCTGGTATAATTGCACATTGTCTGGTAAACGCAAAGACATTAAGCTAATGATACAGAGTATTTCAAGTAATGAATGATTATTAGGTACCAACATTTCACACTGTGATAAAGTCCCATGCAACACAGGCAGAAGCATCCTTATACTGAGGACCAGGCTCTGCTGCCCTCTAGTGATAAAGAATCAGACTGCGCACACCTCGCACACAATCAATGCAATTATCCGAAAAGTTCATATAACTTATCATGAAGTGCAATAGAGCCAGGGGCGTAACGATAGGAGGTTGCGATTGCAATGGAGCCCCATGCTCCAGGGGGCCCGTGTGCCTCCATTGTACACCTGGATGGGAGGGATGGCGGGGGCGGCATTTAGAGGAACCAATCTCCTCCATTTTCCTCCTAATGCAGGAGATTGGTTCCTCTATATCAGCCTTTCTCAACCTTTTCAACATGAGGAACCCTTGAAATAATTCTCCGGTCTCGGGGAATCCCTGCTAAAAATTAAAAATCTATAACTCATGATACATTAGTGTGATGGTCAATGGGAGGAATGCTCCTTACACTTGTGGTCATTGGGAAGAATCACCCCCTCACAGATGGCTAAAAAGATCAATGATGTCATTGGGAATTTATCTGAGAGGTAGAAATTGACCATTGCTCAAGGAACCCCTAGCAACCTCTGGAGGAACCCTGGTTGAGAAACCCTGATCTATATGCTGCCCCCGCCACCCCTCCTATCCAGGTTACTTGTCTTCTGCTGTTCCTGGGGTCCCTGTGTGCTTCCCTGGTCCCCCCCACAGAGCTGCTGTCTTCCCCCCTCCTGTAGAAGATGCGTCATGATGGAGAGATGGGAACGGGTCGGTGAATTTGTCATTTACCGCCTCCTTCTTTTTCTGAATGGACAGAGTCAGTGATTGGTACCAATTGGTTCATTCATAACTGAAGCATATGGTATGTCCAGATAGTTTTGAGGGTCAATATGAATACAGGTACCTTCATCCCTTTGTATATATTCAGGGACGGTGTTATCACTAGGCAAACTAGGCAGTCGCCTAGGGCGCACTGCTGCCTAGGGGTGCCTGGCTGCTGGTTTCCCTCAACGTCTGCATGCTCTGCAGGCTGCAGCATGTAACTCAGTCTCAGGCAGCTGCTCTGCCCGACTGGTAGTGTAGTTACAGGCGCCAGCGCTAGAGGGAGCAGAGCCGATGCTTCCTGTATAGCGCCGCCTCCTGTCACATGGGCAGGGCAAAGGGGGTGGAGTCAGGGGTGGAGCCAATGGGGAAGGCAAAATGAGGTTTCGCCTAGGGCAGTGATGGCGAACCTTGGCACCCCAGATGTTTTGGAACTACATTTCCCATGATGCTCAATTACACTGCTGAGTGCATGAGCATCATGGGAAATGAAGTTCCAAGACATTTGGAGTGCCAAGGTTCGCCATCACTGGCCTAGGGTGTCAAAAATCCTTGCACCCACCCTGTATATATATTAGAAAGGACAACAATTGGATTGGAGCTGCAGGATTTTCATGGTACCATCATGAACTCACCATACAAGTTACTTAAAAACAATATTTTATTCCAAAATTGATACACACAATGTTTTAAAAATAGAAGCATGTAAATACTGAATCACTGATCCCAGATTGATGCACAGTGACCTCATTGTGTACAGGAGGTCTGTTTTTCCCTACAGGTTTCGCGGCAGTCGGCTTCCTCAGGAGAGAATACAGTTTAACAGAAGGTTACATACACTCAAAATCAGGAGCACACCACCAGGGTGCCAAGGCTATGGGTGTTCCCCCAGGGTGGGCATGGGAGCATATAGGATAGGGTTGCCACATCATCCCTTTAATCCAGGACACCTATGAATTACTCAGGATCTGAGGCTAATTTAATGCAGATGAGGCACCAAGTGAGTTTAACCCCTTCCTTACAGGTCACTTAAACCCCCCTCCTGCCTGGACCAATTTTCAGTTTTCAGCTCTGTCGCTTTTTGAATGACAATTGCGCGGTCGTGCGACGTTGTACCCAAACAAAATTTGCGTCCTTTTTTTCCCACACATAGAGCTTTCTTTTGGTGGTATTTGATCCCCTCTGCGTCATTTCTGATAGCCGTTATAAACAAAAAAAAGCGACAATTTTGAAAAAAAAACAATATTTTTTACTTTTTGCTATAATAAATATCCAAAAATAAAAAATAAAAAAACAAATGTATTCATCAGTTTTGGCCGATATATATATTCTTCTACATATTTTTGGTAAAAAAAATCGCAATCGCCGTTTATTGATTGGGTTGCGCAAAAGTTATAGCGCCTACAAACTATGGACATTGATTTATGGCGTTTTTATTTTTATTTTTTTTTTACTGGTAATGGCGGCGATCTGCGATTTTTATCGGTACTGCGATATTGCAGCGGACATGTTGGACGTTTTTGACACTTTTTTGGGACCAATGACATTTATACAGCGATCAGAAATTTAAATGTCCACTGATTACTGTATAAATGTCATTGGCAGTGAAGGGGTTAACCTGCAGGGGGCAGTGAAGGGGTTAACTGTGTTCCCTGGGTGTGTTCTTACTGTGGGGGGGGGGGGGGCGGGGTTGACAGGGGCATGACAGATCTAACTGATCCCAGTGACAGGGATCAGTAGATCTGGCATGCCCCCCCTCACAGAACAGGGAACCGCCGTGTTTACTTCGGCGGTTCCCCGTTCCTCCTCTGAACGGAGATCGCGGGTCTCCGGCCCCCAGCACGAGCCAAATGGGAGGACGTCTATAGACGTCCTCCCGGCATTTTAGAGCCGCGCTGTAGCCGTCATTCGGCTATGGCGCGGATGGGAGGTGGTTAATTACCACCTTAATCAGCCACAGAACAACCTGTGTAATTAGTATGTGTCCTGGATTAAAGGGATGATGTGGCAACCCTAATATAGGATCAGTATAACTATGAATCCTATAGCGAGCATTGATACAGAAAGAACTCTAATTAGCGGCAGTATAGCCAGTTGGAGAAGTTCCACTGTGTACAGCGGTGGGAATGGCCACTAGGGGGACGGACCCTAAATCATTAAAAGTCAATGAGGACCCTGCTGGTTGAGGAGTATTCAAAAATTGTATCACGCAGATTTTATATCTAAGGGGATATTTCCTATAGAGAATTTTGATATGTAGTGACAAGGATTGAACATTCATACCTATAAAGTAGGCCTAGAATAGGGCTATGATGTTGGGCATGATGTGGCCGAAATTGTGGCGCCATTACCCCATGATTCAGCACCTGTGTGATGTGGGTCCGTCTCGTACATCCACCGCTGCTCGCCATAACTGAAGCATAGTAAACTGTTTTTACTATGCTTCCATTTCTGAATGAATGGGAGGCTCGGTGCACAGCTATTCCTGTCCATTCATTCTGTGCAGCTGAGGCTACAAAGATGGAGATTGAGGGCTGAGGTTTGTTTAGACCCCCTGATATCTCATCAAAGCCCCCCCAACAGAGCTCCTAAAATAAATTGTTAAAACAATTGTAAAAATAAAATTGTAGAAGAAATAAAATTAAATGGTAAAAAAAATAATAAAATTAAAAACTACTGACACCAGTGAGGGAACTATCAGGATTGCAATGGTTACAATTGCGACCGGGCCCTGGCATTTCACCACCATGGGAAGGCCTGAAGATGGGAGTAAGGGGGCCGCTGCAGACAGGGCTGGTGCAAGGATTTTTGACACCCTAGGCGAAACCTCATTTTGCCGCCCCCTTGGCTCCACCCCCTTTACCTGCCCAGCCTGATCAGCGCCAATGAATTGCAGCCTGATCAGCGCCGATCAAATGCAGCCTCACCTGTGCCCATCAAATACAGCTTCACCTGTGCCCATCAAATACAGCTTCACCTGTGCCCAACAAATACAGTCTCACGGGGGGTGGGGGCAGAGGGGGGTATTTGGCAGATCAGTCACTATTTCTATACACATTTACAAATGGCATGTGATAATACAATCTCATTATCTCAGTCAGTGTCAGTTTTTACATGAATCAATGCAGAGCAGCCAGTGACAGATCAGCAGTGGCCAGGCGCCCCTAGGTGGCAGTGCGCCCTAGGCGGCCGCCTACTCCGCCTAGTGGTAGAGCCGGCCCTGGCTGCAGAACTTGTGAAAGGGACCGTAATAAAGGAACCTGCAATAGGAATAAAGGGCCCCAGCGAGAGGAGGGAAGGGCCCTGGCCAGGGGGGCCCTTCATAATTACTTGCACTGGGGCCCTGAAGTTTCTCGTTACGCCTCTTCAGTATTTCATATACTAGAATGATGAATGTCAAGCCCATGAACCAGTAATGCACCCGCGAGGCTTTGCTCCAATGCATTGGTATAAAAACAGCATTATGGCCTCTAAACCAGGGTTTCTCTACCTGAGTTCCTCCAGAGGTTGCTAGGGGTTCCTTGGTCACTTTGACTAGTTTAGTGGAGACGTTTGAGTACCTATAAGACTTTTGTACTGGACAACCACACGGAACTCCTGACCTCAACTTTTTGTGACGAGATCTCGTCGAAAAGAGTTGGAAAAACTTGTGTCTCCTTGGGAACTTAATCTAAAGGCCAGAGTCCCTTGGGGACTATTATTACTTATAGATGTAGAGTACTATGTAATCACACTACCAGCCACCCTTCTTAATGGGGGAAGGTCTCTCGATGTTTTTAGTTACCACAGTAACCCTTAAATAGGCTCTGC
Source organism: Glandirana rugosa (assembly GCA_018402905.1). NCBI lineage: Eukaryota > Metazoa > Chordata > Amphibia > Anura > Ranidae > Glandirana > Glandirana rugosa. The sequence continues at coordinate 1,335,605 of BLSH010113976.1, read as the reverse complement.
GTCTTCAACGAGTAAAGAGTTCCTTGGGGATCGTTGGAGACCTCCTTGAGTCCATCTCTT